>ML395134.1:0-43135 GCA_005239525.1 Nicotiana knightiana | reverse complement strand
TACTATCTACGAATCTAGGGTTGAACTCGGGAGAGGGAATTCTAGATTGCATATAAGATTGGGTAGAGCAAGATCTTAACCCTTCAGGGGAGCGGATTTGCGGTTAGGATAGGAATATACCTAATCGCCTTGCTTGGTTATTATACGGGAATTATTAATGCGTTCTTGTTAATCCTGATTCCATAGGAATATAGGCGTTAGGTTAGCTTGAATAGGCGAGTTGTACTTCGGGAGAAGGCTACGAGCAATATTAACCTCGTCAATCAATAAACCTGATTTGAGGATTTAGGTCGAAAACTCAACATGATTGTTTGCCAACCCATAACTCTAGAATATCAAATTACATTGAATTCGTCTTTAAGTTAGTTGTCTCTTTAATCTCTTAATTTACTATTTTAGATTAATTTTAGTAAAATATTTGTTTGAGTTTAGTTTAGTTGATAGTTAATCACAAGTCCCTGTGGGTACGATATCTGGACTTAAAATCCTATATTACTTGTCGACCACGTACACTTGCGTGTGCCTTGGGAAACCAACCAACAGTAACCTTAGCCTTGCCGCGGTTTCCCCAATTAGAGTGGAGAGGGACCCCTGGCCATTCTTCTAGCAGGGTTGTTTCTTATATGAAGGCTCGGCGTATAGTAGAGAAGGATGTTTGGCCTATTTGGCTTATGTTCGTGATTCTAGTGCTGATATTCCTTCCATGGATTTTGTGCCTGTTGTTCGTGAGTTTCCTGAGGTATTTTATGCAGACCTTCCGGGGATCCCACCCGACAGGGATATTGACTTTTGCGTTGATGTGGCTTCGGGCACTCAGCCTATTTCTATCCCTCCATACCGGATGGCCCCACCAGAGTTGAAGGACTTGAAGGAATTGAAGGAAAAATTGCAATACTTTCTTGATAAGGGTTTCATAAGACCTAGTGTCTCGCCCTGGATGCACCGGTTTTGTTCGTGAAGAAGAAGGATGAATCTATGAGGATGTGTATAGATTATCGGCAGTTGAACAAAGTCACTATCAAGAACAAGTATCCATTGCCAAGGATTGATGATTTGTTTGATCAGCTTCATAGTGCCAAGGTATTTTCAAAGATTGGTTTGAGATGGGGCTATCGGTTGAGGATTAGGGCATCCGATGTCCCTAAGACAACTTTTTGGACGCGATATGGGCACTATGAGTTTTTGGTGATGTCCTTTGGGTTGACTAATGCCCCATCAACATTTATGGACTTGATGAACCGAATGTTCAAGCCTTACCTAGATTCCTTTTTTATTGTGTTTATTAATGACATCTTGATATACTCCCGCAGTCGGGAGGATCATGAGCAGCACCTCTGAATAGTGCTCCAGAATTTAAGGGACAGTCTGTTGTATGCTAAATTTTTGAAGTGCGAGTTTTGGTTGGGTTAAGTTGCTTTCTTGGGTCATGTCGTATCAGCAATGGGTATTCATGTGGATCCTAAGAAGATTGAGGAAACAAGAACTAGCCTAGACCCACTTCAGCTACAAAGATCAGGAGCTTCTTGGGTTTGGCGGGTTACTACCGTCGGTTTGTGGAGGGGTTTTCATCTATAGCACCCCGATGACCGGTTGAACCAGAAGGGTGCCCAGTTGAGATGGTCGAACGAGTGTGAGGCGAGCTTTCAGAAGCTCAATACAGCCTTGACTACAGCACCGATATTGGTATTACCATCAGGTTCAGGATCTTACACGGTGTATTGTGATGCCTCCCGTGTTGGGCTCGGAGCAGTATTGATGCAGGAGGGCAGGGTGATTGCATATGTGATTCGACAGTTGAAGGTCCATGAGAAGAACTACCTTGTTCATGATTTAGAGTTGGCAACCATTTTTCACGCGCGGAAGATTTGGAGGCATTATCTTTATGGTGTGTCATGTGAGGTTTTCACGGATCATCGCAGCCTTCAGTATTATTTCAAGCAAAAGGATCTCAATTTGAGGCAGAGGAGATGGTTAGAGCTATTGAAAGACTATGATGTCACTATATTGTATCATCCGGCAAAGGCCAATGTGGTGGCCAATGCATTGAGTAGGAAGGCAGTGAGTATGGGCAACCTTGCTTTCATTCCAGTCGGTAAGAGGCCGCTAGCTTCAGACATTCAGACTTTGGCCAATCAGTTTGTGAGGTTGGATATTTCAGAGCCCAATCGTGTTCTAGCTCGTACAGTCACTCGGTCTTCCTTGTTTGAGCGTATCAAAGATCGGTAATATGATGACCCTCACTTGATGGTCCTTAGGGACACAAATCGGCATGGTGATACCAAGTAGGTTACAGTTGGAGATGACCGTGTTTTGAGGATGCAGGGCCGTGTATGTGTGCCTAATGTTGATAGACTTCGTGATTTAATCCTTAAGGAAGCTCATAGTTCTCGGTATTCTATTCACCCGGGCGCTGCCAAGATGTACCAGGACCTGTGGCAGCATTATTGGTGGAGGAGGATGAAGAAATATATAGTTGCTTATGTGGCTCGGTGCTTGAATTGTCAACAGGTGAAATATGAGCATCATAGGCTCGGTGGTTTGCTTTAGCAGATGGAGATTCTTGAGTGAAAGTGGGAGCGTATCACTATGGACTTTGTTGTTCGACTCCCACAGACTAAGAGGAAGTTCGATGCTGTGTGGATTACTGTGAATAGGCTGACTAAGTCAGCACACTTTGTCCCTGTGGCAGTTTCCTATTCCTCGAAGCGATTACCATAGATTTATATTCAGGAGATCATCCGTCTTCACGGTGTGCCCGTGTCTATCATTTCTAGTCGAGGTACGCAGTTTACCTCGCACTTTTGGAGGGCAGTACAACGTGAGTTTGGTACGGGGGTTGAGTTGAGCACAACATTCCATCCTCAGACGGTCGGGCAGTCCAAGCGTACTATTCAGATCTTGGAAGATATGCTCCGAGCTTGTGTTATGGACTTCGGAGGATCGTGGGATCAGTTCTTGCCCGTTTCAGAGTTTTCCTATAATAACAGTTACCAGTCGAGCATTCAGATGGCTCCCTATGAGGCATTATATGGTAGACAGTGTAGGTCACCAGTTGGACAATGATTTGACTTATGAGGAGGAGCCGGTAGCCATTCTAGATCGGCAGGTTCGTTAGTTAAGGTCGAAGAGTTATCCATCAGTTCGAGTGCAGTAGAGAGGTTAGCCTATTGAGGCAGCTACTTGGGAGTCCGAGTCGGACATGCGGAGTAGATATCCCCACTTGTTCGCCAGTTCAGGTATTTTCTTTGTCCATTCGAGGACGAACATTTATTTTAAAGGTAGAGATTGTGATGACCCAAGGGGTCATCTTGTGTTTTAGGACCTTATTCCACGCTCGTTAGCTTTAAAAACTTTATAATTTTCCTACTTGATTTACGTGCGCAGTCTGGGCAGCATTTATATGAAAAAATAGAAGAAATAATAATATTTACATATTTAAAATAATTTTAGTTGACTTTGGTTAATATTTTGAGAAAATGGACCCGCACCCGTGTTCCGACGGTCCCGGTGGGTCCGTAATAAAATATGGGATTTGGACGTATGCCCGATCCGAATTCCGAGGTCCATAGCCCAAAAAATGAATTCTTGACTAAAATTGAATTTTAGAAAATTTATGGTTTTAAAGTATGTGATTTATGCTTGATTTTGATGGTATCGGGCCCGTATTTTGGTTCTGGAGCTCAGTACAGGTTTAATATAGTATATAAACCTTGTCTGTGAAATTTGGTGAGAAATGGAATTTATTTGACGTGATTCGGACCTTCGATTGAGGAAATAGGGAATTTAAAGTGTTCTTGAGAATTTTATGAGTTTTGATGCTAAATTTTTAGTTCGAGGGGTTATTTTTGCAATTTGATCGCAAGAGTAAGTCCGTATGATATTTTTAGACTTGTGTGCATGTTTGGTTTGGAGCCTCGAGGGCTCGGATAAGTTTCAGATAGGCTATAGGATGCTTCGCTCTTAGAATTTCTATTGTTCTGTTGTTTCTGGTGCACATGTAATTTGTGCTTCGCAATCGCGAAGCCACTCCCGCGATCGCGA
This sequence comes from Nicotiana knightiana, assembly GCA_005239525.1. Classification (NCBI taxonomy): domain Eukaryota; kingdom Viridiplantae; phylum Streptophyta; class Magnoliopsida; order Solanales; family Solanaceae; genus Nicotiana; species Nicotiana knightiana. The sequence continues at coordinate 39,094 of ML395134.1, read as the reverse complement.
AGTGTAAGCTAGGCTGGGAGGAACTTTCTTCTTCGCGAACGTGAAGGAATGGTCGCGAACACGAAGCATTGGGGGTGGTACCCTTCGCCAATGCGATCAATCTCCTGCGAACGCGATGGTTTAAGGGACCTGGAGGAGGGGGTCAGTAACCTTCTATGTGAATGTGATACTTGGCTCGCGAATGCGGAGGCTTGGGGGGAGAATTCCTTCGTGACCACGTGGGTTACCTCGCAAACGCATAGGCTAATTGGGCCACAATTTCGTGATCGCGACAGGCCTCTCGCGAACGCGATGAAGGCCTGTCCAGTGCTTTAAACAGAATCCAAAATCGGGACTTATTCCCAAATTTTATTTTTCAACCATAGGACTCGACCTAGGGAGATTTTTGAAGAGGGATTTCGACACCCAATTATAGGTTTGCACCTTGTAACTTGTTTTCTTCGATTTCCATCATCATTTATTGAATTCCTAGTCTTTAATCTTGCTCTTTAAGGGTAGAAATTAGGGATTTTGGGGGAAATGAGAATTTTATAAACTTGGGGATTTAGATCTCGATTTGGGGTCGAATTCCGGAACTAATTATATATTCGGGCTCGGGGGTGAATGGGTAAACGGATTTTGATCCAAACCTCGAGTTTGGACCAAATGGGCCAGGGGTCGGATTTTAACTTTTTTTGAGAAAATTTGATAAATCAGTAATTATTCATTAAAGTTGATTCCTTTTGCGATAAATGATGGTATTAAGATATTTGTGACTAGATACGAGTGGGTTGGAGGTGAATTCTAAGGGAAAATGGTGCTTGAGCAGTGAGTGGCCTGCGAATCGAGGTACGTGTAGTGTCTAACTTTGGCTTGAGGGAATAGGTATTATGTGTTTACTTGCTACGTGTTTGGTTGTTAAATACGAGGTATAGGTGAGGTGACGAGCATCTATGAATTGTTGTCGAGTCATAGCATGCAAGTGAAATTCTATTCTTGTCCATTTTGTGGCCTTAAATTCCATTATCCATGCTTAGCGTGTTATCTGAAATGTTGGGTGATTTATATCTGATTTCACTGAGATTTGGTAATTGTTGAATATTGATTCAAGGTTGAGGTTTATATTATGATATTAATTATGGATAAAACACTGGTTTCTTTGTGATATTCCTATATGTCCATTGTTGTTGATTTCTGTGATTTGTGAGGAGTGTAAAGCACGAAGGGTGATGTCGTGCATGCATTATTTATATTGTGAGGAAGAGTGTAAAGCACGAAGGGTGATGCCGTGCCATGATATGTGAGTGTTAATGCACGTAGGGTGATATCATGCCATGATTTATGCATGATAAAGCACGAAGGGTGATGTCGTGTATATTATGAGAGGTTTAAAGCATGAAGGGTGATGCCGTGCAGTTTTATTTATTTATTGGTGAGGTTGAGAGTGTAAAGCACGAAGGGTGATGCCATGCAGTTTTTCTTGTTGTTTAATTGCTTAAATCATTTGAAGATTTCTGTTTAATTCTGTCTTCTCATTATTCTCACTCATTATATTGTAATCCCCCGTTTATGTTCCAACCCATTATTTTCTATTTGTTTCCTTATTTACCGTTGTTGTCTCTAGCATGATTACACTGTTCAGGTTATATGTGGGTGTCTTGTCCTAGCCTCGTCTCTACTTCTCCGAGGTTAGGATCGATACTTACCAGTACATGGGTCCAGTTGTACTGATGCTGCACTCTGCACTTTCTGTGCAGATCCAGGTATCGGTCCGAGCTGACTTTGAGATCGTAGCTGGCATTGCATAGGAGACCCAAGATAGATCTGCCAACATCCGCAGATTCCTGGAGTCCCCTCCTTGATTTTCATTTAATTTTTTCTTTAGTTTCTTAAGCAGTTGTATTTCTTCATTTCAACCAAATATTTGTAGTTATTCTTAGTGGTCAGTGAATTATGACACCAGACCCAGGGTAGCTAAACATATAGATTTCACATGTGCAGTATTATCATGCAAGTTCCGTTTCTTACTTTAATTATTATGTTTGAGTTGTAGTGGTTCTCAGTATTTTATGTAAGATTACTATTTTTCAAACTTCTAATATTGGATTGCCTAGAAAGTGCAGTGTTAGGCGCCATCACGGTCCCGGCAGTGTGAATTCGGGTCTTGACAGAGAAACAGGTGAATCAATACAATTTGGAGTGAGGCCAGTTAAGAAAACTGTATTACAAACATAATCAGACAAATAATTGGAAAGATGATGTTCTCTAGTTGATCTTCTAAGTGCAGGTTCAGAAGTAAGAGGGTGAAGACTAAAAGGGATAGGTGTAGGAACCTATGATATATTTCCTAAGGAAGGATGAGATGTAGAGGGAGTAACTAGTGGTGAGATGGGTGTCTTAGATTTAGAAGGGGTGTGCAGAGGGAGATCTGGAGAGTACTGGGGTGTCCTGGAGAGTGTGGGAGTAGCAGGAGGATAACAGTTTTGAATGGATGAAGGTAACGAAGTTGTAAGCGTAGGAAGATTCACTGGATGTGCAGGTACATGTGCCAAGGTTTTAGCAGGGAAAATGTGAGTTGGAGAACTAGTAGACAAAAAAGGGAATACAGTCTCATGAAACACCACATCTCTGGAGACAAAAATTGTCTTAGTTTCCAAGTTGAGCAATTTATATCCCTTTTTACCAAAAGATACCCCAAAAATATGCACTTGATAACCCTAGGATCCAACTTGGATCTATGTACTAGCAGAGTAGAAGCATAAGAGAGACATCCAAAACTCTTTAGATAGTCATAAGAGGGAGGTTTTTCATAAAGTACTTCATAGGGAGTTTTCATTTCCAGTACCATAGAAGGTAACCTATTGATTAAAAAATTGGCCGTTAACAAGCATTCTCCCTAAAATTGAACTGGTAAACTTGACTGGTAAAGAAAGAGCTCTACATTTTTCAAGTAGGTGCCTATGTTTCCTCTCAAAAACACCATTTTATTAGGGAGATGAGACACAACTAGTTTGATGTACAATACCTTGTGAAGAAAGAAACTGTGAGGTTTGGTGACTGCTTCCTAGTTCTAAAGCATTATCAGATGTGATGATTTTTATTTTGGATTGAAACTGTCTTTCTATCATGCTAACAAACTGTTTAAGAATCATGAAAGCATTGGACTTAGTACTAAGAAGAAAAGTCCAAGTCCCTCTGCTATAATTATCAACTATGGTCAAAATATACCTGAAACCGTCATGAGTATGTGTTTTACAAGGCCCCCAAGTATCCACATGAATTAGATCAAAGATTTTCTTAGAAGAAATGGAACTAGTGGGAAAGAGTAATTTAGCTTGTCCAGCTTTAGCAGAAACATCACAAGGAAAAATATCAAGAAAACTATTAGAACAAGAGATAGAAGGAATATTTCTCATATTAGAAAATGGGATATGGCCCAATCTGTTGTGCCAAAGACTTACATCAGGATTAACAGCTCCTAAAAATAAACTAGAATTTGAAAATTGATTGCTAACAATCTTCTTGGAAAGAGAACTAGTAGTAACCCTATGACTATGATTAACTGCAGCCCTAGGCTTGACTTGAGGTGGTCTGATTGTATGCAACGTATATAATCCTTGCTTTAGCTTACCAAGCACCACTAGCCTCTTCATTGAAGGGGCCTGCAAAATAGCACCAAGAGAGGTAAAGGTCAAGAAAAAATTGAATTGTCTGCATAACTTGTGAACAGATAATATATTGAATTTGAAAGTTGAAAAAAATAAGACATGTGTAAGAGTAAAACCAGGCATGATGGTGACACATCCTGATTGTCTGACAAAAACTCTAAGAGAATTAGGGAGAGTAACAAACAAGGGTCTAGGAAGGTCTGTTACATTAAACAAAAGGCTCAGATTTGAGGTCATGTGTTTTGTAGTCCCTGAGTCTAAAATCCAAGAAACAGATTTTAAAGATAGAAGGAATGAATTAGAGGTGAGAATAGAGACAGGTATACCAGTGCAATTTGCAGCTGGAATGTCCTCAGAAACCCGCTCACCCAGTGTGCCAAGTTTGACATGCTGAAGTAGCTGATAGAGACTGTGAAATTGATCTTGGGTCATAGGCTTATCTCCTATATTCACTCCCTGTCCTCCATTGTCATCAGTACTAAGAACAACATTGCTCTTGGCTCCAGGTGCAAATCTTTTGTTCTTAGTAAATTTGAAATCAACAGGAAACCCAATGAGCCTGTAGCAATTTTCGATTGTGTGATTCTTTTTCTTAAAGTAAGAAAAAAACTAAGCATTCTTCCTTACATATCCATATCCCTGAGTGTTTTTCTTTGGTTCTGCATATCCCTTTTTATCAGAGTTGAATTTTTGACCACCGTATTGTTGTTTTGTAACTAAGAAAGCAAATTCTCCAGGGTGTTGTATGATCTGGACCTCTCTCTATTGTTTAACCAAAGAATTGGATTCTTAGTCAAAGCTATTTTAAGAATTACTCGGGCTTCTGATAACCAAATATATTAGCTAATAATAGGATTTAGACTTGTAAATAAGAAAGCAATAAGATAGCATAAAAGTAAGTATATTTCGGTAGTGGTTCGAACGTCTCCATACAAGTGAGATTTTACTCCCTTTGAAATTTCTTAATATAACGTCTACTCTCCTTAATGATTGAGCATTAATGAATATTTATATCATTAATGTAATGTTACAATAGGTAATCATAATTTTTGCGTGAAGATTCTGTAACGTTTAGCTCATTGATTGAAGATCTATGAATCTGCCCCTTATTCTGCTGTTGTTCATTCTGACCGTGTCTCTCCAACTTCTTGATTAGACTGGAGGTTCCACTTCTAATTATCTCGTAGGTGTTTACCCCGTACCTCTTTGCTCTGTACCTCTTTCCAAACTTTCATCCAGCTGTCGCTCTTCCATTGTTCCACGTATACTGCTTTGTCATCCAAGATATTACACGTCATGTCTATTTTTTTACCAATACATATAGTCCCCCCACTTACCATTTATTTATCAGTTGAATATTTGGTAAGTGGATACACATTTATGGCGGGAGACTTTTTGCCTCCATTCTACTCATGTCATTGCATCTGTCTCTGAACGTTCGCTTTGCTTGTCACTTCTATTAAATGCATGTGCCACGTGGTGATTCTGGATTGGTTCTGCAATTCATCTGCGCACTTTAGGGCTTTTAGCGGCTGCATCAGTCACGAAATGACAGTTTTAATAATGACTTTCACATCAGTATCTTTCTATTTTTTGACGGTTGCCTTCGTGTATAAATACCCATTTTTGCCTTTGCTTCTACGAAAAACTTTTAACTTTCTTTTGCTGCTTGTGAGTCCTTCTTTCTTGCAAATATGTCTTCTTTAAACCCAGACCCCAAAAAAAGTAATAATAGTCGATGAACTATCTCCTTCTTCTGCTCTGATCCGGAGTAGGAGGGGCGGTAGATTAAGGAGTTTGGGATCAACACCTTCTAGAAGGTCTTCTTCTTCTCAACGTAACATTACTCCCCCGCCAACTTCTAGGGTTATTGTTACTCCATCTTCTTCTAGGGCTAGAGCTTCTAGATCTTCTTCTAAAAGTAGAGAGTCTAGTGAACCACTTCGCGAACCAAAGGTAGATGAGATTGTACCCGCTGAATTTTCTTTCGTAAATGACCGTGAAGCCATAAGAAAATAGCCATGACGTCTCATGATCGCGCTGATCTTTACCCTACTCAAATTACTGAGGGTTTGATTTCTCTTGTGCACAGAGACTGTTATTGGAAATTTCATTCCCGTTCTTGGTCCCCAATGAAAATCAAAGGATAACTTCTTACAAAGCAGGTTATTCATTTGTATATACCTACCCTTTTACTTTGGGTTTCATGCCTTCCATCGACCCTGTCATTATAGAGTTTTGTCAATTTTTTAACGTGTGTTTGGGACAAATCGGTCCTATCGTCTGGAGGGCAGTAGCATGCCTCAGATATTTGGCTAACTTAGCTTCACTTCCTTTTACCTTTTATCATCTTATTCACCTCTACTCTCCCAAGTTATTCCGCCAAGGAATCTTTACTCTTGTGGCTAGGAGTAAGAGAGTTTTAGTCAATCCTGATGATGATAAAGATAGAGGTCGGTATGCCAGGTTTGTTGCTGCCCTTATAGATGGATTAGTAGGTGAAGAAAATTTACCCTTCTCTGAGAAGTGGAACTTTGCACGTAATCTTTTGTTTACTCACTTATTTCCTTATTCTTGATAGATGGTCAGTACCGTGACTGTTTTTGTCTTTTTTTAGCAACCATGGGAACCGTCGAGGAGATTTTTGATTTCTGTGGTTGGGTAGAAAAATTGTTGTTGAACGCTCCAATGGAGAAACGTTCTTGGAAATACCTTTCTGCAAGGTTTGGTTGGAAAGTAAAAACCCATGGTAGGTTTTGTTTTTACGTTTCCCTTTTCTATCTTTTTTAAACTTTTCTAATCCCTTTTGTTTGTTAGGGTTTCCCACTCGTGGTGTCACCGCTGCTGCTATAACTGCTTCGAAGCTCTCTTTGTCCAAGGCTCAAGAAATTATCTTAAATTCTTCTTCTTCAAAAAGGAAAGTGGATAGAACTCAAACCTTATAAGATGAGGAAGAGCAGGAGGAAGGCTCGTTGGTTCGTAGGCCACGAGCAAGAAGAAGAGTCATGTCTAATGATGAATCTGCTCCCCTTACTGGTCCATCTTCCATGCCTGAGCTTGATCATTCTACACCTGCATACTCTGAGGAGGAAACTCCTTCTGCATCCGCTGAGTCAGTTGAACAATTGTTCCATCAAGGTTTTGGCTCAATTTCAGAGGATACGCCTCTTGCTATCTTTCCTCCTTCTGCTCTAGTGGAGCTTCAGTTCGTCGTGCCTGTTGCTGTTTCTGCTTCCCCGTCTGTACCACCCGTGGCTCCTTCATCTACTCCTGCTACCGTGCCTTCTATTATTGAAGTAGGTTCTTCTAGCAATGGGGAGATGAAGCGAATTATGATCGAGGTTCCCGCGGAAGGTAGCCTCTTAAAGAAATCAGGCAAGGCGAATGTTTGGTTGAAGCCTTTGATTGGCCCGGTTGAAAAGTCAAAGTTGGAAAGTCATATCTCCTTAACGCGGATGAATGAGATTGTACACTTATCTTTGAAGGTAGCCTTCCTGTTATTTCTTCTTAACACTAGCCTTTGCGGTATCTAATTTTCTCCCTTTTTTTGTAGATCAATCTCATTGATACAGAGTTGATGAAAAGGATCGTACATACAAAGCAGTTAATGAATGACCACCATACCGAGTCTGATAACTGGAAGGAACAATTTGAGAGCCTTCAACTTGATATGGAAGCAGTAGAAGAGGAAAAGTTCACCTTAGAGCAGCAGGTTAGAGTAATTGCAGCGGAATTGGCCATCGAGAAGGCTTCATCAAGTCAAGAAGGCAAGGATAAAAACATCCTGGAGTCTTATTTTGCGGAGCAGCTTTCCCATGCTACTGAAGAGATAAGAAGCTTGAAGGCTTTGTTGGACCAGAAGGAGGCTTATGCTGGTGAACTTGTGCAATCACTTACTCAGACCCAAGAGGACCTTTGTGAATCTTCAAAGAAGATTCAGTTTTTGGAAAGATCTCTTGCCCTTTTGCAGGCTTCTTATAATGTTATCATGGTTGAAAGAGATAAGCTGAGAGTCGATATTGAACAATGAGAGAAAGATTACGTGGCTCTTGAGGATAAGGCAGTTGTTGATGTGAGTTGGGCTTATTTGAATGCCCGGCTTGACGCATTGACGGAAATGGCCAAGAAAATTTTGACTTAGAACCTGAAATTTCCAAGACTAAGGAGACGATTGAAAAGTCTCGGTAAAATCAAAAATTTTCATCACCTGAAGTTGAAATTCCAATGGGTGATGAGATCGTGCCTGATGAAGCTGTTGCCCAAGCCTCGACATCTCAAGCTGCTCCTCCTGCTGATGAAGATAATCCTCCCAGTGCCTTGTGAAAATTTATCAACCCCCCTTTTTTTTTGGAACAATTGATGGTTACCCCCGATCCCATTTGGGGGTAAAGTTTGGTTTAGTAAGTCCCCAATGACAACTTAGGGGAAACTTTGTATAAACAAATTTGGTGTAAACTAAGTTATACTGTGTTTTTACCATTATATAATATTAATATTTACATTTCTTAGCATGACTTGTATTTTTTCGAGTTTTCGTTTTACTCTTAAGTGTTTGCGTTCTTTACATTCGGGTTTTTGTTATACCCATTTGGTATTTAATTTTGCATTAGAAAATGCTTCAGCATTTCGTGTTTTTTTGAAATCAGCACAATTTATAAAAGAGGGCCCTTTTATGAACGACACTTAATGAAAAAGACGTCTCAACTTCATAATGGTGTAAACATACAAAAGAGAGATATGAATTCGCATGTTTACTCCGAATAATGTTTTGCATAAATTTTTTATATTATTCGAACTTTCATAACATTTTACAAGTGTTTGAGCATTGTCTCTGACTCTTTCATAATGGTTTTCATTTACAACAGGTTTTAAATAAACACGGGGATATGAATTTCTTCCCGTAACTGGGGTATGAATTTCTTCCCGTAACTAAATTCTGCCTTTAACCTAAACATTCGTTTATATTCACGAGTATGTTCTTTGTAGGTTTCTGAATCAGGCTTTGTGTTTTTGTCTTTGGCTCTTTGATTCTGCTCATAACTTTTGACTTGTTGGGGAAAATGGATCTTCAGGCTTGAACTTTGACTCTTTTGATAGTCTTCTTTGCCTCTTTCCATACTGTATAGTCCCCCAAGTGTTTGAGTTTTGAAGAATGAAATCTCGAGCACTTGACTATTCTTTTCTTGTGGTCCTTTTCCTGAAAAGGAAAAACATATGGGACTGCTTAACCCTTTGAAACATCCATCAGAAAGTTGTAACCCTAGACCGGGAATTCAGTTTTTTTCTTTGTGTCTATTCAGGTCTAATATCATCATCTGGTTGTGCGTTAGCTTTTTTCCTATCATCTAAAATGGTTAGTATAATTTTAACTATTCTAAATAAAATTGAACATAATGATACCTGACCGTTGGTATTCCTTTTCCTTAGAAGTAATATTTCTTCAAGTGAACAGCATTCCAACTTGTTGGTAAAATTCTGCCATCCATGGTTTCCAGCTCATAAGCACATTTCCCAGCAATACCACGCACTTTGTAGGGTCCTTCCCAATTTGGATTTAATTTTCCTGCTCCAGCCTCCTTTGTTGATTGAAAAACTTTCTTAAGGACAAAGTCTCCAATTTTGAAATATCTGAGGTGAGCTTTTCTGTTGTAATATCGCTCTATGATTTGTTCTTGAGCTGCCATGCGTATTAAAGCAGCTTCTCTCCTTTGCTCGAGTAAATCCAGATTTGTTTTCAACTCATCATTGTTTGTTTCTTCTGTTTCTATTATGAATCTCATGCTAGGTTCATCAATTTCCACTGGTATTAGAGCTTCTGAGCCGTAAACAAGCGCGAATGTTGTTTCTCCCGTGGTTGTTTTTGCAGTAGTTTTATAAGCCCATAATATTGCCGGTAGTTCTTCAGGCCAATTTCCCTTAGCTTTTTCCAATCGTTTCTTCAGATTGTTAACAAATGATTTTATTTGTTGACTCAGCTTGCCCGTTAGCCACGGGATGATATGGTGAAGAAGTGATTCGTTTGATTTTCAAGCTTTGAAAGAATTCTGTGATTTGAGAGCCTATGAATTGTGGGTCATTTTCACATACAATTTCCTTTGGTACACCATAACAACATATGATGTTTCGCCATATGAAACTTTTCACTTCTTTTTCTCGCACATGTTTAAAAGCAGTTGCCTCTACCCATTTTGAGAAATAATTTGTTAATACAAGTAAAAATCGTATCTTTCCTCTGGTTGGGGGTAGAGGTCCTACTATATCCATTCTCATTTCATAAAGGGCCAAGGTGATACAACTGGGTGTAGTAATTAGCCGATGCATATTGTTAGCATATCACTGACATTTATCGCATTTGGCTACGAAATTTACAGCGTCTTCTTCAATCTTAGGCCAATAGTACCCTACTCTGATTAGGATTTTGACTAAGGATCTTGCACCTGCGTGGTTCCCACAATGTCCTTCGTGTACTTCTTTCATCATGTACTCAGTTTGGTTTGGTCCAAGTCACTTTTCTAGGGGACCTCCAAATATTTTTTGATACAGAGTGTCACGAACTAGGCAATATCGTGCAGCTTTTCGGCGAAGTGCTTGAGCTTATTTCTTATCTTTAGGCACGGTACCATTCTGCAAAAAATTTACAATTTCATTTTTCCAATTCCAGGTTAGATTATTAAATGTTACCCCATTCTTGTCCTGGTCAATTGCTGAATGAAATAAATGTATCACAATAGCATTGTCTTTATTCGTTACATCTGTACCTGCTGCAAGATTAGTTAATGCATCCGCTTCTGCATTTTCCTCTCTAGGTACTTGCATAATCTTCCATGACTGGAATTGATGCACCGGGACTCGTGTCTCTTCTAGATACTGTTGCATTCAAGTCTCTCTAGCAGTATAAGTCCCCTGCATCTGATTCACCACTAGTTGAGAGTCACATTTGATCACGATCTACTCAATTGAGAGTTCCCGTGCTAATTCGAGTCCTGCAATGGCAGCTTCGTACTTTGATTCATTGTTAGTAATGGGATAACATTTAATAGCTTGCCTTATCTTTTCACCCGAAGGTGGTATTAAAACAATTCCCAACCCGGCTCCTTTGATATTAGAAGAGCCGTCGTTGAATAGAGTCCATATTCCTGGATTAGCTCCGGTAAAGATTTGTAACTCTTTTTCTACTTCAGGAATTAAGCTAGTGTTAAAATCTGTGACAAAATCGGCTAAACCTGAGACTTTATTGCAGTCCTAGGTTGATAGACTATGCCATATTCACTTAGCTTTATTGTCCATTTAGCCTGTCTACCTGACAGTTCTTGCTTATGCGAAATATTTCTCAAAGGATATGAAGTTACAACAGTAATTGGGTGACACTGAAAGTACGGTCTTAACTTTCTAGCTGCCATGATTAGAGCCAAGGCTAATTTTTCTAGATGAGGATATCTAGTTTCAGCATCTAGTAAGGACTTACTTACATAGTGGATATGAGATTTCTTACCTTTGTCCTCCCTTACCAGGACTGCACTTAAGGCTATTTCTGCCACAGCAAGATAAATGTATAACCTTTCCCCTTCCTTTGGTTTAGATAGTAGTGGGGGGTTCGATAGATAAGCCTTCAAGTCTTTAAGAGCTTGTTGACATTCTTCAGTCCATTCGAACTGATTCTGCTTCTTTAGTACTGAGAAGAATTTAAAAATTCTTCTCTGAAGATCTGGAGATGAATCTTCCTAAAGCTGCAATTCTACCTGTTAATCTTTGAACTTCTTTTTTACTTGTTAATACATCAGGTATTTCTTCAATAGCTTTAACTTGAGCAGGATTTACTTCAATGGCTCTATTTGATACGAGAAAACCCAAAAAATTACCTGCTTCAACGCCGAAGGCGCATTTTTCTGGATTTAACTTCATGTTATACCTGGGGAGGATCTCGAAAGTAGTCGAGAGGTATTGTAAATGATCTTCTGCCTTCGTTGACTTTACCAACATGTCATCAATGTATAACTCCATTCTTTGTCACTAGCCTTTGATACGTGGCTCTAGCATTTTTCAAGCCAAAAGGCATAACATTGTAACAATAAGCCCCCTGTTTGTAATAAAGGAGGTTTTTTCCTCGTCTGAGGGGTCCATTTTTATCTGATTGTAACCAGAATATGCATCTAGAAAGCTTAATAATTCATGACATGTAGTGGCATCAATCATTTGATCTATGTGCGGTAATGGAAATGAGTCTTTTGGGCATGCTTTATTCAGATCCGTATAATCTACGCATACTCTCCATTTACCGTTCTTTTTAGGTACCACTACGGTATTAGCTAACCAATTAGGATAATTTACCTCACGTATTGAACCGATTTTTAAGAGCTTCTGTACCTCTTCATCGATCACTTGATTTTTGAACGATCCTTGCTTTTTTTTCTTTTGCTTGACATGTGCGAAGGATGAGTCTTCATTTAGTTTATGAGTCATCACTTCTGGGGGTATACCTGTCATATCTGAATGGGACCAAGAAAAATAATCTGCGTTAACTTTTAAATATTCAATTAACTTACCTCTTCTAGTCGGGCTTAGCCTTGATCCTATGTGGATTTTGTGCTCAGGCTTAAGCTCGAACAGTGGAACAACTTCGAGCTCCTCAGTCGTTGTCTTGATATTTTCATTCTCTTCTGGTTCTTGAATAACATCAGGTCTGGAATCCATGTCTGTATGTCTTGATGTGACATCCGTGGTGATTTGATTCACCGTGTCTTTATCATTATCTTCCGTTTCTGTTCGAGTTGCTCCCTCGTCTTTTGATTCCTCCGATATTTCTTTTTTATTGGAATGCATCACTGAGTTGATGTATCTTGAAGTCTGCTGATCACCTTGAATTTGCTGGATTCCCCATTTGGAAGGGAATTTGATTACGTGATGCAGGGTGGATGGTATTGCATCCATGTCATGGATCCATGGTCTCCCCATGATTACATTATAAGCCATATTTGTATCTATAACTTAGAAATTTTGTTTCCTTGACGACGCCTTCTGTATAGGTATTAAGCGTAATTTTTCCTTTTGTTATGACAGTAGAGTTGTCGAATCCAGACAAGGAACGTGCTTTTGGAATTACACGGTCTCCCATTAACATCACTTCCCCAATCCTCAGTAAAATGATATTAACCGAGCTACCTGGATCAATCAATACTCTTTTCACGTTAGTGTCATGTATAAGTAGAAATATTACCAGTGCGTCGTTATATCGAAGCAGTAATCCATCAGCATCTGAGTCGTCGAATGAGATGTTTTCAACCTCCAAAGTTTCACGAGTTCGTTTTCCGTGGGTCACTGTGAACTTGGTCATCCTTCTTGCTGAAGTATAAGCTACGCCATTTACCTCATCTCCTCCATTGATCACGTTTACAGTTCTCTTCGGAGATGGTGGCTTTGGGGCCTCCTGCCTATTCTTCATATATGCTTGTTTACCTTTTTCACTAAATAGTTCTGTTAGATAACCTTGTTTTAATAAGTGTTCTACCTCACCTTACAATAACCTGCAGTCTGATGTTTTGTGCCCATGATCATTGTGAAATTCACACCAGAATTCTGGGTTCCTTCTGTTTGGGTTTGACCTCATTTCTTTGGTCCAACGAACTTTATCACCCATATTTCTTAATACTGTAATTAATTCGGAAGTACTTATATTGAAATTGTAATCTCCAATCCTTGTATTACCTCTACTTCGCTCATCTCGATCCTTTCTGGATCTTGATGATGATGAGCTCGAATCTCTATTTGACGGTATGTGATCAGGCCGTGGGTTTTCAAATTTGGAACGAGCTTCTCGTCCTGAAGGTCCCATTTATGGATCGTACCTGTTTTTGCCAGTTCTCCTTTCTGATTCGGAGCGTCTAGAACTTATCCTGTCTTCTGCTTTTGATTGGGCAATAGTATCTTCCTCAATTCGTAATTTGGTGTTGTACCTGTTATAAACATCATTCCATGTCGTAGCTGGGAACTCTCTCAATCTTTCTTTGAGTCTCCTCGTGGCTTCAGAGCTTTTATCGTTCAAATTACTTGCAAAGGCCATATCTGCCCAATTGTCAGGTACTCTGGGTAGAAGCATCCTTTTATGTTGAAACATGTCTACGAATTCACGAAGCAACTCTGTATCTCCCTATTTTATTTTGAATATGTCTTCCATTCTCTTTTCCACTTTTTGCGCACCGGAATGTGCTTTTATAAACAAACCTGCAAGCTCAGCAAAAGAATCAACAGAATTTTGGGGCAAAGAGAATACCATGTTAATGCTCCTTTGGTGAGTGTCTCCCCAAACTTTTTGACCAACACGAATTCAATTTCTTGCTTAGTTAGGTCGTTGCCTTTTACTCCTTTGGTGAAAGCAGTAACATGATCACGTGGATCAGTTGTCCCATCGTACTTTGGTATGTCAGCCATTTTGAATTTCTTGGGAATGGGAAAATGTGCTACACTTAGCTTACAGGGTTGTTGAGAGTATTTATCAATATCAATACCCTTGATGACAGGTGGTACTCCAGGAATTTGCTCGATGCGATCATTTTTTTTCCTTCACTTGTTTCTGCAAGGTTAGCATTAAAGATTGTAAATCTGAATTATTAGACATACCTGGTCTTCCTTCAAGTGATTCATTTAGAGTGCCTCTACTTCCTGAATTTGCTAGTCCAGATTGTGGATTTTCTACAGTCATGGTTGTTTGGAGGAGGCGTAGGTGTCACAATTGGTAGCCCCCTCATGAAATCTTGAAGATCTTCACTCACATATTCACCAACTATCTGTTTCATAGGATCTTGTTCTCCTGTTTGCTTGTTTCCAATTTGATCATTGTTGTGAATTGTAGACCTTTCTAGGGAGTTGTCCCTTGAACCTCATGGGGATACCTGGGATGATGGAATTGGGGTTCCAGTTGTTTGTTGGTTGTTATCGTTGGTATTCGACATGATTCAATAAAGGTTATACGAGAAACGGCAAAGATTATCAGATTTCCGGTAACGGAACTAATTTGTTGAACCAAAGAATTGGATTCTTAGTCAAAGCTATTTTAAGAAGTACTCGGGCTTCTGATAACCAAAGAGATTAGCTAATAATAGGATTTAGACTTGTAAATAAGAATCAATAAGATAGCATAAAAGTAAGTATATTTCGGTAGTGGTTCGAACGTCTCCATACAAGTGGATTTTACTCCCTTTTATACGGAATTTCTTAATATAAAGTCTACTCTCCTTAATGATTGAGCATTAAAGAATATTTATATCATTAATATAACGTTACAATAGGTAATCGTAACTGTTGTGTGAAGATTCTTTAATGTTTAGCTCATTGATTGAAGATCTATGAATCTGCCCCTTATTCTGCCCTGGTTCATTCTGACCGTGTCTCTCCAACTTCTCGATTAGACTGGAGGTTCCGCTTCTAATTATCTCGTGGGTGTTTACCTCGTACCTCTTTCTAAGCTTTCATCCAGTTGTCGCCCTTCCATTGTTCCACGTATACTGCTTTTTCATCCAAGATATTACACGTGTAATGTCTATTTTTTTAACCAATACATCTATTTCTCATCCCTGATGAGAAAAGAGTAAGCATGGTTCATAGAGGGTAGAGGTGAAAGCATCAATAAACTGCTCCTTGGTCCAGAATAGGAGTCATTCAATCCCATAAGGAACTGGATAAGCCGTCCATCTTGTTGAGCTTTGAAGGTGTTGGCCTTGCCACCACAATGACAGTCACAAGTACAGTGTTGACATGTATCTAAGCTGGCAAGCTCATCCAGAGTCTTCAACTTAGTATAGTACCCTGCAATGTCCAAGTTTCCTTGAGCTAGTTCACTGATTTGTTTTTGTAGGTGATAGATCTGAAGGTCATTGCTTCGGCCAAACCTTTCCTCAAGCTTATTCCAGATCTGCTGAGCAGTCATAGAGTAGAGTACACTCTCTTCTATCTCTTTGAAGAGTGCATTTAACAGCCAAGATATCACCATGTCGTTGCAGCGAGCCCATAATTTGAAGGAATCAGAGGAAATCTTAGGTTGAGAAATGAAGCCATCAATGAAGCCAACCTTATTTTTGGCTGATAAAGCAATAAGTATCCCTCTGCGCCAGCCTCCATATCCTTTTCCATCGAAAACAATGTTCACAAGCAGCATTCCTGGTGAATTTGATGGATGGAGATAAAAGGAATGACTGGGATCAATAGCAGCTTTTCCAGCATCAGTCCCAGCAAGATCTGTGACTTGGGGTGTGCTTGAAGAAGAAATGGATTTGTCACCCATTGAAAAAGAAACAGAAAAATCTCAAAAGAAAGATGAAGAAGAGGAAAACAATAGCTAAAAAGGAATTGTGCTCTAAAGCTCTGATACCATGATGAAATTGTAAATGAAAAACGTGAATTGTAGAAAATTCTTTCTTTTAATGATCTTTCGCAATGATTTGTACAAGTATATATACAGTAAAAATAAAGAAAAAGAATATTCTTATGTATTTCTATTTGTCCACATGTCTAGTTTCTACTTGTTATTGTATAACAAACTAACTACCTATAAAGATGAATACAAAAATAATATTTACAGCTAAATTATTCTAAGTTCCCACGTGTACAATTTATTTATCTAGAGTCTTCATAGGTTTTGCCACATGGAAGCTCATGATTTAATCCATCAAGTCAATAATGAAAGGTGGTGATTAATTTAATCCACAAGATATACTCTTTCCTTGTAAAGACCAAAAGCACTTAGCTTCCTTGTCTGTAACGTGAGCTTTATTTTCTCTGTTCTTCATCTTTATTTTCATCATCTTCTTCATTTATGTTTCTATGTAAATCACCACTATTCTTCACCAAATTAGAACACCAACAGTTTTCCCCACACAAAACCCCAATACGTGATTCCATTACCATTCCTTTTCTATTTCCGACTACTAATTAATTTCCATAATTAGTTAAAAGACCAAAACAAAGAATCCCGGCGTTCTTTGGTGATGCCTCCATCATTCAAGACAAAATGATGGCCATCCTTGAATGACATCTGCATGTTTTAGACATATCAAACTGTACAATGTATTGGTTGTTTGCTGCATCATCTTTGATGATAACAAAGGCGTCTCGTCGCAAATCTGGGCGTTGTTGTCACAGTTTTCTTTTCTTTATTTTCATCGAAGTGATACATCGCTTGCCTCACGTTGTAAGGTAAGCCAACAAATGTATCCTTTAGGCTAAAGAGGTCTTTTGAAGTCAAGTCATCCAGAATAAAAGATGAACACCAAAAAATATATTAAATTTCTTAAGCTTGTTGGTAATTTGTGTTCAAAATCAGAAGATCAGAGAAGGAAAAACATTAGTTCAATAAGCAGAATAGAAAATAATTTCGAGCTTACAAATTACTTGTGTGCACTTAAGGAATTTAATGCCCTCACTATTGCCCAAGGTTATGGATTACTTCCTCCCAGGATAGAACGGAAAAACTATTTTATCATACTGGCAATCGAAATTACAGAACTTCAGTGAACTCAACAAACAGAGCAAATCGCACTTGACACGTTATTTATTCGGAACAACAACGTAGAAAAGAGAGGAGAAAATTTCATATTTTTCCTTTCTGAAAAATGAGGCAAAGCCTCTAAATTTATAGACAAGGGAAGGATGATATGGAGAGGTGCAATCCAAAAGTTTCCTCTTCCATTTTTCATTTACACCCTTTAAAAAAAAAATGCAACGGTTCTACAAGTGAGAGGTTTGGGGAGGATAGTGTGCATGTAGACCTTACCCCTACTTTGTTGAGGTAGAGAGTCTATTCAGCTCAACTAAGCACAATATCAATAGTAAAGAAAAACAATGCATATAAGTTAAATCATTTTTCTTGTTGTATATTAGGTTACTAGTATAATATTTTCTTTAAATTAATGTCAGGGAAAAGGGAAATAATTGAATATGTTTTAGCAGCAGAATAAAATCTCAGGCCATAATTGACAATATTGCATGGTGTTGTTTAATATAGTAAAAGAATTGGAGTCCAATTTTCGAAGAATTTTAATTCCCAGCAGGAATTGGAGAATCTCCTATTTCAAGAATATTGGATTCCCTGCCCAAATATTTTGGCCCTATATACGGCAACAGAAACAAGAAAGGAAAAAGGAACAATTGTGGTCCCCTAACTCAATTTCCTTCTCCTACGTAAACACAAGTCCTTCCTCTTTAATCCACCAACTTCTTTTGAAAATACGAATGGATACCAAGTTAAGATTAAGAGATTGGACAGGGCTTTCGGATTTGGTACTTGACTTGATTTTTCAAAAGTTGCCTTCCTTCTCTGATTGCTTATGCTTTGGCGCTGTGTGCAAATCATGGTTTTCCTTCCTATCCAACAATTATGACGCCCTAAAACAACGTGCAGATGCAAATTCCATCGCACAACTTCCTCTCTTAATGATCTTTAAAGATCCAGTCAGGCACATGTCGGCCTTTAACACAAGCTTATATAGTGTGACCAAAGGTAAAATAGTTTTGGACTTTGAAATACCATTAAAGTATCTCATGAATTTGTTAATTCTTCTCATGGTTAGTTGGCTTTTTAAGGTCCCGATAGTTTTTTCCTTTTCAATCCTTTTACACACGAGACAATCAATCTTCCCCTCTTGAATTTCATGTCGATAAAGTTATTCTGTCCAAGAATCCTTCAATCAATACATATGATTATGAGGTTGCGGCTATGTCCATGTCGTCCTGGACCACGGATAAAGTGGCTATACTAAACCTGGCAGAAAAACCTGGATTCCCGTTCATGGAATTCCCCGGGGATTCTATAATTGTGATATGATATACTATGACGAGAGATACTACGTTGTCACTTATGATGGTAGGGTTTTCTCTATAGACAACACTACTTTGAAATCTAAGGAGATTGCACCACCGCCAACTTATAGTTTATATAATGAATGTAGAGAATTTTATCTCGTAAAGACCACTACTAACGAGCTGCTAAGGGTTGAAATACGTCGTCCACGTAATAAGCTATCAAGTATTAAGATTTGGAAGTTGGTTCAAGCCCAATGACCCAAGAATCCATGTTTGTCGAGTTGGACAACTTGGGAGATGAAGCCTTGTTCTTGTCTCAGCGTAGTTCAATCTCTGTTTCGGCTTCCAAGTTTTCGGGATGCAAATCGAATTCTATATACTATATGCATCGGTACGATTCGCCGGGTAAGCCTTCGATGTCTTATGTGGACATCATTCACCTTCAACATGGCAGCTTCAACACCCATTTTTCTTTTAACGCGCAAACTCATCATAAGTACCACACAATGCCACCAGCATTGTGGATCGTTCCTACTCCAAAGTTTACTACGTAATTTCTTTTATCTGTCGAAGTTTTAGTGCACATAATTATCCGATAAAAAGGTTGAGATACTTGTAAGCTTGCCTGGACACTACTAGTTAATAATGTTCCATTAATGTCTTTTGGATTCTTTCTTGTTTTCCCTGCTTGGAGGCTTGGGTTTGTTTATCCAATATAAGAGCTAATGTGACTATCTTCCTTTCTGAATTCTGAATTGCGCAAATGAATTTGGATATTGATGAAAATTCTTGAGAAGTTCTTTGTTGTTTTTCTTTCTAATTTTAATGGTGGATATATTTTCCTATGCGGTTAATGGTACACTTGTTGCCGAGGAACTAACTATTCTTCTAGAGCACAGAATAAGTAATTGAGAGATAGATCTAGCCTATTCATTACGAAAAATCAACACACGAATTATTTCATAGAATTCCAACAATTTCTCCCGCTCCTCAAAAGCCCACGGGAACGGAGTTGATGCTCCTACATCCATAGCATGAGTAGTTAAAGCAAATGAATGATTTGAAATTCGAGTTATTTCACGGAATAACACTCGTATATATTGAGCTCGTAATGGTACCTCGCAATTCAAAAGTCTCTCTACGGCTGAAGAATGAGCGTGTTCTTGGGCCATCATAGAAACATAGATAGGGTCGACGACGGAACGAAGATAAGAAATTAAATCAAAATCCATACGCATTCATCGTAAGGCTGCTAGGGAAATTTTGTGCTGAAATTTTCGGGACAAAACTTTGGTGGTTGCTCCTTATCCTCTCGTTCTCATAGGATAACCATAGTCGATCGGCCATGTTTTGATGCAAAAATATTTCTAATAAAGATTCGAAAAATAAAATATAAGAAATCAACTAATACTAATAAAAATATTTCTGAAAGTATATTTTAATTAAAAAGATTCAAACATCTTTTCTTTGAAAAATGCTTTTCTATAAACTTTTCAAAATTCCAAGTTTCAAAAGTGCAATCATCGGGACCATCTTGTGTATCCGATACTTGTCTTAGGACTCGACTAATTTGAGGTCACATCAGAAAGTTTTAATTTGAAAGTAAAATAATCTCTACTAAAGACGATTTCATCCAAAAAATCAAATATAATAAGACGGTATTTACCTACAATAATGGTAGACCATCTTGTTTTCATAACTTAAACACCCTTCCCAAATGAAAACATGTTCTAGTTCTGGAAAAAACAATTTTGACCCTTTTGTGTTTTTAAGTTTTTTTTTTTTCAATCACTTCTTTTATTATCCAAAATTATGCCTCTTTGCAAGTAAATATGTAATCGGTTTTAATTTAAAGTTCCTATTCGGCTCTTCAAACTATTTTTCAAAATCAACTTTTTTCAAGTCCAAACACCATCTTATCTTTCTTTCAACAAACATTATACGGTCGAAATCGGGCATATCTGATTTCATGGGCATAGGAGCTGCCTCGAGGGTAAGCTCGTAATGGACCAGGTTCGGGCTCGAAGATAGAACTAAGCATGGAGATCGAAGTGTTTGCTGGAGATCGAGTCCGAGCATGACTAACTTCGAGTAAGGCATAATAACGGAATGGCGAGATATTAACAATCGGTCGAAGATCACGGCGAAAATCCCGGAACAGATCGAATCAAGCGGTTATTGACGCCAATCGTGGGATTTACTTCCGTTATTTGAATTGTACCTTATTTAGGATTCCTCTATTATACAAAGAGGGAACCCATTCATCTGTAACGTTATCATTATTCACTGATAAAGAATACATACGTTTCTCTCTATTTCACTTACTATCCATTACTGTTCATTATTGTTTATTCCGTTCTTCACTGTTCTTGTTATCCAACCTCGAGACCATCTCGAATCGAGGTCGAAAGCATTGCTAGAATCCTTGTTTGATTTATTTTACTGTGCAATTTATCTATTTAGTTCATTGTTTATCAATTGATATTAGATTAAATCATGTATCCTTAAAATCACAGTATAAGTTTAATTGTTACTCGAATTTTAGGGTAAACAGTTTGGCGTCCACCGTGGGGCTAAGGATAATAGTAATTGTTCAGTACTGATTCTGGTAAAACACATTATTTTACACTTGTTTCTTGCCAAGAATTTTTGCTTTAAGGTTAAAACATGTCAAACTCACAAAACGTATCCACACACGGTGACAATGGCCTCAGACTACACGGAGAAAACAAAAATGTGATTGCTCCGTGAATCGAGGTGCCACGTGCTAATCTCAGAGGCACACCGGCTGCCAACCCAGTCGATGTCAGTTCGTACGTTGCTTTGAATGCGGACTTAGGCGCAGATCTCGATAGGAGTATACGGAGAGAAGGCCAATCTGATGGCCAAGGAACACAGGGCAGAGGAGACAAAGTGGTTAGTCTCCAAGTGATATTTGAGATGCTTCAGGCTCAACAAGCCGCCATTGCTCAGTTACAAAATCAACATAGAGCCCCAAATAGGGTCGAGCCGGAGATTACTCGTCGTCATGAACCAGTACCGGAAAGATCGAATGATAACACATCGGGAACTGATCCTGCAATAATGAGAATGCTCAAGGAGCTCACCAAGAGAATTGAATCAGGAGAGAAGAAAATTGAAGCCAATGATAAAAAAGTGGAGACTTACAACTCTCGAGTTGATCAGATACCGGGGGCACCACCAATCTTGAAAGGAATGGATTCGAAGAAGTTTGTGCAAAAGTCGTTTCCTCCGAGTACTGCTTCGAAGCCCATTCTAAAGAAGTTTTGTATGCCTGACATACCTAGATATAACGGGACCACCGACCCCAATGAGCATGTTACCTCTTACACATGCGCCATTAAGGGTAATGATTTGGAAGATGTCGAGTCTATGTTGTTGAAAAAGTTCGGAGAGACCCTGTGGAGGGAGCAATGATTTGGTATCACAACCTACCACCAAATTCCATTGATTCATTCGCCATGTTAGAAGATTCTTTCGTGAAGGCGCTGGTCGGGGCCATAAAAGTCGCAACGAGGAAATCAGACCACTTCAAGGTAAGACAAAGGGATAATGAGATGCTGAGGGAATTCGTGTCCCGATTTCAAATTGAGCACATAGAATCGCCACCGGTCACGGATGATTGGGCCATTCAAGCTTTCAATCAAGGGTTGAATGAACGGAGTTCGATAGCATCATGACAGTTGAAACAAAATTTGATCGAGTATCCAGCTTTAACTTGGGCAGATGTACACAATCGATATCAATCAAAGATCAGGGTCGAGGATGACCAATTAAGAGCTCCTTCCAGTTCAGTACATCCTAACAAGTCAACAGGTAAAAATCATAGGGACGTCGACAGGGAGCGAAGACCGAACAAAGATCGATACCAACCATATATTGCAGATCAAAGGAACAACGGAACGGGATGCAATTCTGCCCGGAATGATCGAAGAAGTGATCGAGGACAGAGTTCTCTGGGACTTATGAGCAAAAGTGATTTTAAAAAGTACGTCGATCCCACAGAGGCACCTCGATTATCGGAATATAATTTTAGCATCGATGCATCAGGCATTGTATCAGCCATCGAAAGGATCAAAGATACTAGGTGGCCCAGACCCATACAAACTGATCCTTCCCAAAGAAACCCAAATTTAATGTGCAAGTATCATGGCACACATAGTCACAGGACCGAGGATTGCAGGCAATTGAGGGAGGAGGTAGCCCGTTTATTCAACGAGGGCCATCTTCGAGAGTTCCTCAGCGATTGAGCCAAAAATCATTTCAGGGAAAGGGACACCAACAGGAAAAATGAACAAGAGGAACCCCAACATGTCATTCACATGATCATCAGTGGGGTCGACATTTCGCAGGGACCCATATTCAAACGAACAAAGGTAACAATCGCCAGGGAGAAGCTAACCCGAGATTATGTGCCCGAAGGCACCTTATTATTCAACGACGAAGAAGTGGAAGGCATTTCTCAGCCCCACAATGACGCTCTGGTAATTTCTATCTTATTGAATAAAGTTCAAGTTAAGTGTGTTTTAGTGGATCCAGGTAGCTCGGCAAATATCATCCCATCGAGGGTCAGCTCGGCCTACAGGATAAAATCGTACCTGCATCTCGAGTTTTAAACGGCTTCAATATGGCCAGTGAAACAACTAAAAGGGAGATTATCCTACCGGTGAACGTGGCTAGAACCATTCAAGATACTAAATTCCACGTAATCGAGGGAAACATGAGATATAATACACTACTTAGAAGGCCCTGGATCCACAACATGGGGGTAGTACCTTCGACTCTCCACCAGATAATGAAGTTCCTGAGGTTGAACGGTGTAAAAACGGTGTACAGGGAACAACATGTCGCAAAGGAAATGTTGCGGTCGATAAATTAACACCGATCTAGACACTATCAACCTCGGAAAAGTCAAGCATCAAAGGTAAACAGGAAGCCAAATAGCAATCATCGCCACCAGCCTCGACCAAATCGGAGAAACATATGATAGAAGAAGAAGAGGAGGATTTTCTAAAACAGGTGATAGAAAAAGAGGAGGAGGATTTTCTAACCCCTCAAACCTTTGTTTTTCCCGAAGATTCGGACGCCACCAAATCAACGGTCGAAGAGATGAAACAGGTTATATTGATCGAGAGCCAGCCCGAGCAAAAGTTATACCTAGGAACAAGGTTAACCCCCGAACTCAGGAAAAAGCTTATTCAATTTCTTATTAATAACATAGACTATTTTGCATGGTCCCATTTAGACATGACAGATATCTCACCGGAGATAACGACGCATCGACTAAGCGTGGGCCCTGAGTTCATACCGGTGAAACAAAAGAGCAGGCCCAAGTTTGTGGTAAAACATGCATTCATAATGGACGAGGTAACTAAACTTCTCAAAATAGGGTCCATTCGGGAGGTAAAATACCCCGAATGGCTAGCCAATGTAGTCGTAGTCCCTAAAAAAGGGAACAAACTTAGAATGTGTGTAGATTATAAGGATTGAAACAAAGCATGTCCCAAAGATTCTTTTTCGGTGCCTAACATCGATCGCATGATCGATTCCACGGCCGGCCACGAGATCCTTACTTTTCTCGATACTTATTCTGTGTACAACCAAATCCAAATGAACCCGGAAGACCAAGAAAAGACTTCGTTTATCACAAAATATGGGACATATTGTTATAATATAATGCCCTTCGGGCTGAAAAATGCAGGAGCTACTTACCAATGCCTAGTAAATAAAATGTTCAAAGAACAAATAGGTAAGTCGATGGAAGTTTATATTGATGACATGTTAGTTAAGTCTCTACACGCAGAGGACCATTTGGCTCATTTACAGGAAACTTTCGAGATCTTAAGGAAATATAAGATGAAGCTCAACCCCGAGAAATGTGCTTTTCGAGGTCAGTTCGGGAAAACTCCTTGGCTTCATGGTGTCGAATCGGGGGATCGAGATCAACACCGATAAAATCAAGGCCATCGAAGACATCACCGTCTTAGATAGTGTAAAAGCCTTGTAGAGACTTACTGGACGGATACCTGCTTTAGGCCGATTTATCTCGAGGTCATCATATCGAAGCCACAAATTTTTCTCTCTGCTCAAAAAGAAGAGCGATTTCGCCTGGACCCCGGAATGCCAGCAGGCATTAGAAGAACTAAAGTGATACCTGTCGAGCCTACCACTGCTTCACACTCTGAAGGCAGATGAGAGCTTTAACTGTACTTGGCAATATCCAAAATCGCGGTAAGTGGTATCATGGTCAGATAAGAGCAAGGTACGCAGTTTCCTGTTTATTACGTAAGTCGAACCATAGGAGAAGCAGAAACTAGGTATTCACACTTAGAGAAATTGGCATTTGCATTGATAAGCGCCTCTAGAAGTTAAAAACATACTTTCAATGTCACCTAATATGAGTATTAACCACTTAACCACTCCGTAATATTTTGCACAAGCCCGAACTATCGGGTCGATTGGCCAAATGGGCCGTCAAACTCAATGGGTACGATATCGAATATCAACCCCGAACGGCCATCAAGTCTCAAATTTTAGCGGACTTCGTGGCTGATTTCACGCCAACCCTCATACCTGAAGTTGAAAAGGAACTTTTGTTAAAATCAGGTACATCATCGGGGGTATGGACCCTTTTCACGGACGCTTCTTCGAATGTGAAGGGGTCGGGGCTAGGCATCGTTTTGAAGCTGACCACAGGTAGCACTATTAGGAAATCTAATCAGAACTTCTAGATTGACTAACACGAGGCTGAGTATGAGGCCATGATTGCAGGTCTCGAGCTAGCTAAAAGATTGGGAGCAGAAGTCATTTAATCCAAGTGTGACTCTTTACTAGTGGTGAACCAAGTAAACAAAACCTTCGAAGTTCGAGAGGATTGTATGCAAAGGTATTTGGACAAGTTGCAGGTAACTTTGCACTGTTTCAAGGAGTGGACTCTACAACATATACCTCGAGAACAAAACAGTGAGGCTGATTCACTTGCAAATTTAGGGTCATTGGTCGAGGAAGATGAGATCAGATCGGGGACTATTGTTCAACTCTCGAGATCCGTGATCGAGTAAGGACATGCCGAGATAAATTCTAAAAGCTTAACCTGGGACTGGAGGAATAAATACATCGAGTACTTGAAGAATGGAAAGCTCCCACCGGACCGTAAAGAGTCGAGGGCCTTACGAACCATAGCGACTCAATTCACATTGGTCGTAGATGGAACATTATACATAAGGACATTCGATGGACCATTGGCAGTGTGTTTGGGACCAGGGCACACCAATTATGTTCTACGAGAGGTCCATAAGGCACTTGTGGGAACCACTCCGGCGCCGAGTCACTAATTCGCAAAGTCATTAGAGCAGTATACTACTGGGATAGCATGGAAAAAGACTCTAAGGAGTTTTTTTGAAAATGTGATAAATGTCAAAGGTTTGCACCGATGATCCACCAACTCGGAGAGCAACTTCATTTGGTCCTATCTCCATGGACATTCATGAAATGGGGGATGGATTCGCCGGCCCTCTACCATCGGCCCCAGGTAAAGCTAATTTCAATTTATTTGTGACTGACTATTCTCTAAATGGGTTGAAGCACATGCTTTCGAAAAGGTCAGTGAGAAAGAGGTTATAGATTTCATCTGGAATCACATTGTGTGTCTATTTGGGATACCCGCAGAAATAGTATGTGACAATGGTAAACAATTTATCGGCAGCAAAGTGATGAAATTCCTCGAAGACCATAAAATAAAAAGGATATTGTCAACGCCGTATCACCCTAGTGTGAACTGACAGGACGAATCGACGAACAAGACTATCATCCAAAACCTAAAGAAAAGATTGAAAGAAGCTAAAGGAAAATGGAGAGAAATTCTACCCGAAATCCTTTGGGCATATCAAACAACATCGAAATCCAGTACAGGAGCAACTTCATTTTCCTTAGTATATGGCTCTGAAGCCTTGATTCCTGTCGAAGCCGGAGAACCCAGTGCCAGGTTTCGACATACAATGAAGGAATCGAACCACGAGGCTATGAATACTAGCCTTAAATCATTAGATGAAAAACAAGAAGTTGCACTCGTTCGAATGGCTGCGCAAAAGCAACAAATCGAAAGGTACTACAATAGGAGAACCAACCTTCGCCACTTCAGAGTCGGGGACTTAGTCCTAAGGAAAGTTACCATCAACACTCGAGATCCTAATGAAGGAAAGCTCAGCCCAATTGGGAAGGACCCTACCAAGTCCTCGACATAGTCTGAAAAGGATCTTACAAACTCGGAATGATGGACGGAGAACCGCTGCCCAACAATTGGAACATATCACTTCTCAAACGATATTACTACTAAGGTATAAATTTCTCCCTTATTTCATTTATATATTTCGATGCTAACTTATTGCAGGAGCACGACCAAAGACATCGAGACCTCAGGTTTTAAAGTACGTGTTGCACCCTATTTCCCTTCATTGGTTCTTATCCCAAATGGGTTTTTCCGGTGAGGTTTTTAACGAGGCAACAATTATGTGATACCGGAGGACAATTCAACAGTATCCAAGGCTTGTTTTTAATCAACCTCGAATACCGGGGGGCATCACCCTCGGATGTTATACTTCGAAAAAAGTACTTTGTGTCAAAGGGCCTCGATAGGGAAACTTTGTAATGGGCCAAACAGTTGAATGAACCGTGTCCATATAGATTAGTCGAGCCCCGATGGAAAAACATGTACGCATGTATAAATTATTCAAAGAAGCATTCTTTCTTTATCAAACATCTTGTGTCTCGAAGAAAATTCTCTACTATACAAACCTTATACTCATAATTTTTTGAGAAAAGGCTCGAGAGCCAAGTGCAAATATACCTCGAACACTCGGGGACTGCCATCGACGATAGGTATATTCGAGTTATCTAAACTCAAGTTCATAAGACATCAAAGAGGCACCCCTCAATCTATAGTCCAAGGCCACCATTCTCGGGGACTAATATTTCAAACAAGTTTGAAATGTTATTGGGAAATAAGCCCGAGAGACATACCCAAAGGCTACGGTCGAATTAAAGGATATGGTTAAAATAACGCGGCTCGAAGATGTCCGAATCCCGCAATAAAAATAGGCCTTCAGATTCTTTGAAAAACCAGTTAAAAAAGGCTACCCTCAGCAAATAATCAAAAGGGCTTAGATAAAATCATCCCTCAAAAAACCAAAAAGGCTTCGATAATATCAGCCCTCGAAAAACCTAAGAGGTACCAAATTATCTTAAGACAAACGTGCTAAGGCACAAAAAGCAAAGGAGTTTCAATCGACATCGGACCCTTAAAAAACCCAATGGGTAAAACATACATGCTAAGGCATACATAAATTTTTACAAAGTATATGAAGCCAAAGAGGGGAAATAATAGACATATTTTAAAGGCCATATCGGCCTAATCTAAAAGAGCCTATGGGCCAATACATCTAGAGTTCGAGACCTTGTTCTCACTCAACTCGGACCTAAGGGTTCTACTATTCCTAGCTCGAATAAAGTTGACTTGAATATAGCTTGAGGATTCATCATAAAACCTTAAGGGGTATGTTACTGTAAGTTCGAAACTTACTCGTTATTTGATATAAAACCTCAAGGGGTATGTTACTGTAAGTTCGAAACTTACCCATTATTTGATAAAAACCTAAGGTTTTGTTCTATTTTAAGTTCAAAACTTACTCAAACTTAGTTATAAAAACAGTGCAGTCATGGCTTCGATCAAGCCATCCGAAATCTCGAACATATTATTGAGCTCGGGGACTCGCCCCCGCTTAGCTAAAAAACCTAAGGGCTTGTTCTATTCTAAATTTTGAGCTAGTGCTCACTCGATAATAGAAGTTGCAACAACAAAATTTTCACAAGGCAAAGACAAAGTAGAATTTATCACAAATCAAAAACCAGAGACAAAACGGAAGGAAAGGGAATTTTTCATATATATGAAGTATTTACAAAGACCACACAGGGTCTTACACAAAAAAAACAGAAGGAGAAAAAATTCTAAGCATCTTCGACTTCATCCCCTTCGCTCTCGGACCCACTTGCAGAGTCTTCATCATCGGAGAGTAAAGCTTCGGGCTCGTCCTCCAAATTTTTGCACTCTCGATATCAGCCGAGAGGTCGAATCCACGAGCATATACCTCCTCAAAAGTCTCTCTCCGAGACTGGCGTCTAGCGTGATCGACAGTAAACGATAATTTGACTTCAGCAGCAACGGAGATCTCCTGTGCCCGAATGTTAGCAGCTTCATCGTCTGCTCGGTAACAAGACACGAGAGTCTCCGCCTCAGATTTGTCCCTTGCAAGATCAGTGACCAACTTAGTCTTGAGATCTTCAAACTTCTGGTCCCGAGCCAAACTCTATTCCTTCACACTTTGGAGTTGACGCTCAACAGAAGACAGTTGGGCCCGAACCGCATATTTCTCCGAGGCAAGACGGTCCATATTCTGCTTCTACCCCAAGGTCTCTGCCTCCTTCATCTTGGCCTCCTCACGAAGCTGCGCAACCAATTTGGCCTTCTGTTGGGCCTGCAGAATCGAGGTGTTAGTCACCAAAGTCAAGATTAATACATAACAAGCTCCCAAAAGTTACACTACCCATTCGATGAGCTCGGTCTGCTCTTGATGAGCTCTTGTCAACTCGGCTCGGAGGCTTCTGATCTCCTCTTCTTTTTGCACATATAGGAGTTTGGGACCATCTCTCTCCTCTGTAAGCTTTTTGAAGTTATCCTCGCATCGGGTTAGCTCAGCTCGACATTTGGAAGATGTTTCTCGATGGAGCGCCATGACCTGCGCAGGAAGGAAATAAGTTAGACTTAAAGGATTAAAATAAAACACGAACATGGTAGCGGTGGCTAAAACTTACTTGGTTCAGAAGCCGTTGAGCCTCATCAAAAATAAGTGATGCGTCCAGGTCGGGAACATCATCGACCCCCACGAAGCAGCTGCGAAATATATCATCTCCTTCGAGGGTCATCCCCACATCGGGGGTCCCCATGGATCGGGCATCCCGAAATTGCCCCTTAGAGAATATGGGGCCGGGAAGAAAGTCATCTATGTTAATTTCCCCAATCGATTCACTTGGGGAATTCTCTTCTCTTTGAAGGGCCTCAGAACTAGACCCTTCGGGCACACTCCGGTTATTCATCACGGTGGGAGGAATTTTCAACACCCGATGACTCGAGGACTCTGCTCGGACCTTCCTTCGAGGTTTCCTCGGTCCGAGATTGAACCTCTTCTACCGCCACCGGCTCAGCAGTCCTCGAAACTTCAGTGCTTCCCCTCTTCCGAGCCACCAACAGGCAGTCGACATCCTCTCCCTCCTCGTCCTCATCCCAAAGTTGTAGGATTACATTGGCAGATAAGACTGCAGGATCAGTATTCAATTTTTGAGCCCTACTTTTCCTGGGCTTCGGGGTATCTAGAGGCGAGGCCCTTTTCCTCTTCTTCTCTTTGGTCGGCTTAGGGACCTCCTCTTCCCCGGGTGGAGGTGGCCTCATGACGACGTTATCTCCGAGACCTGTATAAAAAGAAACTAAGTTAAAAAGAAGTATTTCACAGGTAAAGCATCAAATACGAATAGAGGAACTTACCATGGTTTTTGGCCTCCCACCGACCCTTGGCCAAATCGCGCCACGCGCGCTCAGCATACGTAGAGGTTGAGGCCAGTTGTCGAACCCAACCTGCAAGGTTCGGGACTGCACCAGGGAACCAGGGGAAGTTTCACCATAAAGAAGAGTATAGATGAGAAGAGGTAAAGGAAGCATAGCGAATAATCAAATGTTATCGATGAGGTTTTACTTATGTTTCATGTTCCATTCCTCGGGGAGTGGCATTTTCTCTGCAGGGATTAAATCATAGGTCTTGATTCGGACAAACCGGCCCATCCATCCTCGGTCCTTGTCTTCATCTATGCACGAGAACAGCACCTTCGTGGCCCGCTTTGAAGCCTTATCAACCCGCCTCGATAAAGACAAGGGTTGTATAGCCTGATGAGGTGATCGAGGTTGAAAGACATCCCCTCGACCTTGTTCGTGAAGAAACTGAGCAAAATAACTATGCGCCAAAAAGAGGGATAGATCTAGCCTAGGGTTACCCGATACTGGCTACAAAAGTCGAGTATGATGGGATCGACGGGGCCTAATGTGAAAGGGTAAGTGTTTACACTTAGGAACCCTTTCACATAAATGGTGATGTCCTCCTCGGGGGTAGGAATCACCACTTCTTTGTTATCCTAGTGGCAGTCTTTTTTCACTTGTTCGAGATCGGCTTTGGATATCGAACAGATATATCTAGACATGGGCTTGCATCGGCTAGGAACTGAAGAGGGTTTTTCGACTTTGAAGTTGGAGGTAAGTTCACATGGACCAAGACGCACTCTTCAATACGAGGCTCCACCGACGTTTTGTCGACGGCCAGCCGCGATGAGGAGGCCTTTTCTTTTTGGGCGACAGTCTTTGATGTTTTAGCCATTGCTATATGAAGTTCAAGAAATAAGAGGGAATTGATGTTTTGGTAAACGGAAATTGGCAAAGAAGATGAACTTGAAGAAAGTAGAAGAGCTTTTAGAGATTTGGAGAAAGTTTTGAGAGTAAAGTTTGAAAGGATTATGAAGTTGATCTATTTATATTGGCCATTTCGACTGTTTGAGAGTACTAGTGGCCGACCATAAACTGGCGTTAATTAATGACCTTGGGAACTGTGCAGACGCGACGCTTCAATCGTTTTTGTCGCTAATGTCACAAGGCTGACATCATGATCGAGGTTTCGAAAAATCTAGGCTCAAATCGTTTCTTATCATTTTATTCTAAGAAACGCGAGGACTATCTGTATACGGTCAAAATCGACCATATCCAATTTCATGGGCATAGGAGCTGCCTCGAGGGTAAGCTCGTAATGGACCAGGTTCGAGCTCGAAGATAGACTACTGATCATGGAGATCGAAGTGTTTGTTGAAGATCGAGACCGAGCATTACTAACTTCGAGTAAGGCATAATAATGGAATGGCGAGATATTAGCAACCGGTCGAAGATCACGACGAAAATCCCGGAACATATCGAATCAAGCGGTTACTGACGCCAACCGTAGGATTTACTTCTGTTATTAGAATTGTACCTTATTTAGGATTCCTCTATTATATAAAGAGGGATCTCATTCATCTGTAACATTATCATTATTCACTGATAAAAAATACATACGCTGCTCTCTATTTCACTTACTATCCATTACTGTTCATTATTGTTTATTCCGTTCTTCACTGTTCTTGTTATCCAACCTCGAGACCATCTTGAATCGAGGTCGAAAGCATTGTTAGAATCCTGGTTTGATTTATTTTACTGTTCAATTTATCTATTTAGTTGTTTATCAATTGGTATTGGATTAAATCACGCATCCTTAAAACCATAATATAAGTTTAATTGTTACTCGAATTTTAGGGTAAACAATTATATATATTATTTACTTCCAAAATTAAACTCATAAATTCTCCAAAATTAAACTAAAATCAAATCTATTTCCAATATACGCACATTGGAACTATTGGACCTTTGATTGGAGGTAAAGAATATTTGCTGGCGAAAAAGAAAAGGAATTTTTACATTCCTATACACTATTTGAAACTATATTACCCTCCTTATTCAAGTTTTACTATAATTATATTTTATATACCCAATTACCATTTATGTACATTTTAAGAGAATTAATTATAATAATTAGTGTCCTAAAATTAATCTAATGTATCTTCTACTTCCCCATATTTCTCTCTCCACATCTCACCCCCTCCCCCACGTATCTTGCACAAGAGAACAACAATTTCACCATTGACAACCATTAAAAAGCTTTGAAGCTTTGAATTTCAAATTTGGGTTTTCAAAAAATATTATTTGTTTGAATTGGGTGTTGTTGCAAAGAATTGAAAATTCTCTCTACGTCTCTCTCTATCTCTCAATCAGTATTATAAAGCAAAGGAAAAGCGTTGAGAGCCGTTAAAAAGCTTTGAAGCTTTGAAGCTTTGAATTCGAATTTGGTTTTTCAAAAATCATTATTTGTTTGGATTGGGTGTTGTTGCAAACAATTAGGAGTATGGTTTGGAGTTTATATTTCAATTTTGAGGATGTTTTGGTGAAGATTAGACTTGATTTTGGCTGAATTTCAGATTAAATTCGAACAAAAAGAAGAAGAAGACATGATATACATTATATTTACGAAATTGTAGAAAATTTATAGAAATGTTGTATGATATTGTATAAAAATTATATTTAAGTTGTATGATATTGTAGTTGTATATAACTGTGTGGAAATAATGTATAAAAATTATAGATAAGTTTTAGATAAGTTGTATAATATATAATTAGTTGTATGAAATTTATTGTTATTATGTACAAATCAGATACAAAATATACAAAAGAAATAATGTATAAAATTTGTATTTAAGTTGTATGTTCTTGTAGTTGTATTTAACTGGGTAGAAATAATGTGTGAAATTTGTAGATAAGTTATAGATAAACTGTATAATATATAATTAGTTGTATGAAATTTATTTTTACTATGTATAAATCAAATACAAAATATATAAAAGACATATTGTATAAAATTTGTATTTAAGTTGTATGATATTGTAGTTGTATATAACTGTGTGGAAATAATGTCTAAAAATTATAGATAAGTTTTAGATAAGTTGTATAATATATAATTAGTTGTATGAAATTTATTTTTACTATGTATAAATCAAATACAAAATATATAAAAGACATATTGTATAAAATTTGTAGCCCACACATGCCCAGCAAGAAAAAGCCCAAACTCATTCCTTTGCTTTTGTTTCTGTACACCATTCATTATCTTCTCTTTTTATACACGTGACTTGTGCCCTTCTTCACCTGGAGGAAAAATCAGTCGGCTTCATTCCTTTTATTTTTCTTTTCTGGTAAGTTTATTCAGATTGATTTCGATTCGTCCCTCTTAGCTTTTAACTTGAT
The DNA here is from genome assembly GCA_005239525.1 of Nicotiana knightiana. Lineage (NCBI taxonomy): Eukaryota > Viridiplantae > Streptophyta > Magnoliopsida > Solanales > Solanaceae > Nicotiana > Nicotiana knightiana. The sequence continues at coordinate 5,659 of ML395134.1, read as the reverse complement.
GGAGATAATCGTGATACGAATTGTCCTATTCATCGAGAAAATTTTAACTTGTCTATGTGATTATGGGGTAATTCTGACGACCAAATTGATAATGATTTGAATTATATGATTTGAATATAGAGCAAAATAGCATTGCTAATGAGGGCTGGAGTTGGTGGTAGCTGCTGAACTATTTTATCAGTGAAATAGTATAAAATAGTGGAAGATCTGGAGAGAAAGGAGGAAAAAAAGGATAAATATGTAATTAAATCTCTCACAAAACAATATTTGAAATATAATTGGAATAATTCAAAAAAATTTAGTGTGAATCAAGACTAATACAAAGAAAGTTACTAATGATTTAGCTTGTGCGGGAAAATTAGTCGAATCAATAATGTAAAGTTTTATTAGATTAAGTCAATTACTCCGAAGAAGTTTTTTTTGTTATAGATGAATTTTTCTACCATCGATTCTTTTGATTTTTTATTTTTTTTTTAACTTTCTGCATGATCAGAAATAGAAGGGCCAAATTCTTAATTAGATATGTAATATATTCAAACATTCACGTTGAATTTATTGCTATTTGATTTAATCTAAAAAAGATTTAATTTATTCTAACAAAATAAAAAACAAACAGACAAATAGCTGGAAATAAACATATTTTTAACAATCTCTAACATAAACTAAAAAGGAAGAGATTATGCTTTTCTACCCCAATAATTAAGCAACTATCGATATGTGGTATTAGATTATGCTTTTAATTGTTATTACTCACTTGAACGAAATAAAAGTTTAATATATTTATCTGGGCGTCAATTTTGTAAATGAAAAAGCACGATATGTTGAAATATCAACTTCAAAGAGCAAGTACACATAATTCATATAATTGAATTATAGTTAGTTTGGGCAATTCAAATAAGGAAAGGATTTTTGTATAAATCTCTCTATTTTATTCCTAAATATAAAATTTCACCATAGTTCAAATAAGAAAATTTTGTTTAATTTTAAAGTATTACAGATTAGGAATATAAACTTTAATATTAATGAGCTTTAAATAAGGAAGTTATATAAAATACAATGTTAATTGCTTTTAGAATCATAATATTTAGGATTCTCTATATAATTCAAATATGAAAAAATATAATAATCAGAGTTATAGTTGATTTCAATGTCTAAGATATTAGGAAAATAATTAAATTACTATTTTGTCATGTGTCAACTCTATTTTTAAAGGATATAAAAGGCGAACGATATTTAACTGAGGGTCTTCGTGCTTTTAATATAGTATAGATATCTAGTCGACGGTATTAAATATTGCACATATTAAATTATGCAAGAATCTCTATATTATTTATGTGAGATAAAATTGTGAGAGAAAATGCATAAGTACCCCTCTGACCTATAGTCAGATTTTCAACTACACACTTTATTTATGCGGAGGTCCTATTACCTCCTGAACTATTTTTAAATGAAATTAGTATCACCCTGAAATGTCACTAACACATCCGTTTGTGGTGGTGAAATACACGTATCTGACACATGTATTTCCCACTAAAATCAATTTTTTTCTTGTTTTTTTCGATCTACTTCCTTTCCCAACTCATTTTTTGTATTTTTTAAATTTGTTTTCCCTTTTCATACAACCCACCTTCTCCATCCCCCAACCCACAAGTGAAGTAGCGAATTTTTTTTGGTTAAAGAAGCAGATAGAAAAATGGTGAGCTCCTCGAAAATTTTCTAACAATCAACAACCAAATTCTTCTTTCTTATTTTCTCTTTTATGTAAATTTGATTAATTGAAAAAATAGGACTCCCCCCACCCACCTCACTACCTAAAGCAGTGAAAGGTCAAAGGCCCCAATTGGGAAGCGGCGAGCATGGCGAGAATATTTTTTGCAAATGATAATCATAAACCTTTTTCTTGTTCAATCTTTTCTGGGCTTCTTCCGGGTTTAACCGAAATTGATATTGGGACGACATTTGTTCATTTCTCTTTGTGAGAAACAATTACAATTGAAAGTTTAAAAGTGGTGAGTGAAGAGTAGGGGTGAACAAAACCAAACTGCACCAAACCGACAAATCGAGTCAAACCGGAAAAAAAACTCGATTAGTAGTTTGGTTTGATTTGGTTTGGTATTTAGAAAAAACATCCGACTATAAATGATTTGGTTCGGTATTAACTAAAAAAAGTCAACCTGCGACTAAACAAACCCGAATATATATATATATATATATAATTTTTAAATTTATTTCATACATTAACTCTTTTATTATAATATAATTAATATAATTTTCTTTAACTTAGTTATTATTTCTTAACTTCAGATTGGGCTACAATTTAGTACCACTGCCCATAGATCACTTAGGTAAAAAAAGCCCAAACCATTACACCCAACTCAAGTACTGATGTTTAGTTCACTTTCAAAGTTGAAGAGAGAAATTTCCGTTCACTTCCAAAGTTGAGGGAGAAGCAAACCCTACAGTCGCAAGCTCTTCCTTTTCGATTCGAGTTTACTTCGTCCGATTCAAGTCCAGTTCGTCCGATTCAAGTTTAGTGCGTCCCAACGCAGTTTAATTTCGAATCAACTCATCTTGATTTGGGGTAAGTCAAATCTCTATTTCATATTCTTCTTACAAACATCAAAGGTTTTGCCGAAAGTTTTATTACCTTTGTCTCCGTAACAAAGTCCAAAGTCTTAATTCGACTGAATCATACGAGATTTAGATAAAGCAATCTCACAATATACAGATTTACATGCAAAGATTAGAGCAACTAAATCAATAAATGCACATTATACATTGAGGGACTTAAATTATTTAGAATCTCCTAATAATATGTCCAAATGATCAATTTGCATATGTCAGTGATGTTGTTCTATTTTCTCCCTCAATTATTTATCAATTTAATTCAATTATTTTTATTAGATAGCATCTCTCACTGCCTTATAGACTTTATATATATGGGTCATTTTTTAGTACTTGTAGTACTTGATGATCTAGGTAAAAGAAAATTATAAAAAATATCAAAAGATATGGAACCAAAAAGTGGCATCCCCTTCATTCTAGGAAAAGTTAAACTTCTTATAGCATTGTTTGTTTCGCAGCTCTGTTACGCAGGATTTCATATAGTTTCAATACTTGCACTTAATATTGGTGTTAACAAAATTGTGTATCCAGTTTATAGAAACTTTATTGCATTGCTTTAGTTACCACCTTTCACATTCTCTATATCGATTTAGTTTTTCCTCCTTGCATTAATAGGGTAAGCAAGCAGTAAGAGGAGTTATCCAAATATGATAAGTGGTGTTTTATTTGCCTTCTGTTTTCAAATTTTCTTTTTTTTGGTTAATCTTTTTCATTTAGTTTGTATCATAAGCTAATAACTATTGCTTTGAGATTACACTTTATTTATCATGTGCAGTGACCCTCTTTTCGAATGGAAAGTATACCTTCTGCACCCGATGTGGAGATGACTATCAACATTCCTCCGACTATGCCAACGACATCTCAACGTCAAGGTATAGGCACTCCTCGTCAATGCACTCCTCCTAAAAAGCAAAAAAGAACAACTCCTCTAGTACTTTCTAATTTTGGGACTACTGGTAGAGAGACGTCTGAGATTTGGGATCATTTCTCTAAATTTATTACTAAAGGGGGTAAATGTAGGGCAAAATACAATTATTGTCGTAAAGCCTTTGCTGTTGAAAGCGTCAATGGGACTACTACGTTATGGACACACATAAATGTGAAATGTCACAAGTCCCCATTTAAGTTCGTTGATAAGAGACAATCCACATTAAAACCTACCAAAGAAGGCTGGCTAGCAGGTGGTTTGGGTTCTTCTGTAAGGGTGGTGTATAATGTGGATGAGATTATGAGAGCCATTTTCGAATTTGTAATTATTGATGAGCAACCATTTAGAGTTTTTGAGGGAGAAGGATTTAAGAAACTAATGGCTAAAGCTTTGTCAAATTTTGAATTACCTTCTCGTGTAACTGTTGCTCGACATTGTTTGAAGATTTATCAAGAAGAGAAAGAAAAGCTTAAAGAGCATATCAAGAACCAACGTGTATGTCTTACTAATGATACATGGACATCACTCCAAAATTTCACTTATATGGTTGCCACTGCACATTGGATTCATGATCAATGGAATCTACAAAAGAAAATTCTAAACTTTTTTCAAACACCGGATCACAAGGGTGAGACTATCGCTAAGGGTATTGAGGAATGTTTATTGGGTTGGGGCATTGAGAACTTGTTTACAGTGACCCTTGATAATGCAACTGCTAATGATGCTGCCATTAAGCATTTGAAGGTGCTTATTGATGATTGGAAAGGGGGAATACTTGGAAATGAGTTTTTACATGTTAGGTGTAATGCTCATATTTTGAACTTGATTGTAACAGATGAGTTAGATGAACAAATTGAGTCAATTTCTCGTATAAGGAGTGCGGTGAAATATGTTAGGTCTTCTACTTCAAGGTTTGCTTCTTTCAAGTCATTTGTTGACAAAGTTAAGATACACACTCATGATCTTGTGAGTCTTGATGTTGAAACTAGATGGAATTCAACATATACAATTTTAGATAAAGCTTTGAAATTTGAAAAAACTTTTACAAGAATGTATTTGGAGGACCAAAAGTACTGTCGAGAAACAAGTACAATAAGAGGAAATCCATCAACAAATGATTGGAAGAATGTGAAAGCTTTTGTCAAGTTTCTTAAAATTTTCTACCAGACAACTTTGAAATTTTCAGGCAGTTTGTATGCTACTTCCAACTCTTTCTTCCATGAGTTTTTTAATCTTCGAAATGATATTATTAAGTATACTAAAAGTGATGATCTTACTTTGGTTGATATGGCAAAAAGGATGAAAAGTAAGCTTGAGAAATATTGGGGTAAATTTGAGAGTATGCATATGCTACTAATTATTGTTGTTGTGTTAGATCCCCGATACAAGATGAAGTATGTGAACTACATTTTTTTCATTGCATATGGTCCTTTGTTGGGAAGAATAAAGTCTGAAGATTTGTCGAGTATTTTAACTCGCTTATATAATCACTACAATGATTCTTTCTCTGAGAATTCTAACGACAATATTGAAGGTGACATTGATATGACGAGTGAACATGGTGATTTGTTGCAATCTCGATGGGAGAAATATATGGAAGAGGAGGGAAATAGTGAAAGAAAATCCGATCTTGAGATATACTTGATAGATGATGTGGTGAAAATCAAGGATTTTAATATCTTGAGTTGGTGGAAAGCTTCGTCTAGTAAATATCCAATTGTTTCAAAAATTGCTAGGGATGTTCTTTCTATTCATATTTCTACTGTTGCATCTGAGTCGACTTTTAGTACAGGTGGTCGAATTCTTGATACTTATCGGAGTTCTTTATCGCCAAAAACGGTAGAAGCTCTTATTTGCACTCAACAATGGATACAATCACCTTCCAAAGAATGCAAGTTTGAAGACATTTTGGAGGAAGTCCAGAAACTTGAGAAAATTGAAGAAGGTAATTTTCTTCAATTCTTAATCAAATATGGTTGTGTTTGTTACTTTATTTTATTTTATTTATTACTCAATTTGTTTCTTTTCTCTCAGAATATCCAAACTCACCTTTGAGGATTGATTAGCCAGTCATGTTCATGATGTTACAGTTCATGATGGAATATA
>ML395132.1:136557-168639 GCA_005239525.1 Nicotiana knightiana | reverse complement strand
GTGAATTGGAAATGGAAACGGAGCTAAAGGGAGGCAAATACGTCAAAAATACGCAAAAGGAGATGACCGGGCGATAGCCGGGCGTTTGCACCCTAAAGCCAGGCCCCCCCTGGCGTTAGGGGGGCGTTAGAGCCCAAACGCCAGGGGTCTCCAGTGTTGTCCAAGTCCGAGTTTGACGAGTTTAAGTGTTTCCCAAGTGAAATAGAAGTCTCCTACACGGTTAGGGTTCGCCCTAAACCTATAAATAGACTCCTAAAACACAAATAAGGGAGGATTTCCGTGGATCAACAATAAACAAGAAGAAAATTCCATTGAAGAGCAAGAACACGATTTCTACAATCTAGTATTTCTTACTTTATATTTCAATTATGCAATTGTTTGTAGTTTTGTTTAGTTTAAACATGAGTAGCTAAGTTTTAATCTAGGGTTTTGGTAGAACCCGTTGGGGATGAACTTCTTTTGATATTAATATATTTTGATTGATTATTCTCTATTTGTTCAACTACGTTCTTATTGTAGTTAATTGAATGGCCATCAATTAGCTGTGCCTATTTAGTATGTATCTACTTGAGAGAGAGTGCATATTTAGGTAATTGTTTGAACAACACCACTCCTAGAGTATAGACGAAAGTCATAACCGAGGGTTTAGAGGTTGGTTTAGAAATAACGATACCTCGGGTGCAATCTAAAGTGAACTGTAATGAAATCTAGCTAGCGTAACTTGAGAGAGTGCGTCTAGTAAATTATCATAATTACTTGAAAGAGATTTATGGTAGATAGAGAGTTCATGATTGATAGAGACGATTAATTAAGATATAAGAAGTATCGGGGAAAGAATCACCCAACGGGGGAAACCATAACCTTAGACCTTTAATATTATTGTTTACATTAAATTGTTAGATTAATTACTAGTTGATTATTTTGTTAGTAGAATTAGTTAAACAACACAAGTTGATATTTAAAAGTCTTGAGAAACTTGACTAAACACCAGTTTAGTATTTAATAAACTCAATTGATACGTTCAATTCCTCGTGGGATCGACTTTGGGCTTAATACCCCAGATTTATATTTACAACGCCCGTTTAGTCTTTATAGAAGACATAGTTGAGCGTGATCAACATCACCATAATTTGAACTTCTTGGAGATTAGCGATACTTATATCACTAACGGGGTCACTCCAGACTATGTGAGGCTTGCTCTTCTTACATTCTCTTTGTTAGGCGAAGCAAAGCGATGGCTGAAGGCAGAACCAACTAATTCTATTACATCATGGAATGATTTGGCAAGAAAATTTCTGGCAAGGTTTTTCCCTTCAGGCAAATTGCAAAGATCAGAAGTGAGATAGTTTCCTTCAAACAGAAAGTATGAGAGTCTTTATACTCAGCTTGGTAAAGGTTTAAGGGGTTACTCAAAGGTTGTCCTCATCACAATCAGACGAACAAAGTGTTAGCTCACACTTTCACAGAAGGGCTCTATCCTGAAACGAAAATTGTGGTAGATGCTGCAGCTGGGGGACAAGTGTTGGAGAAAAGCTTTGACGAGATATATGCATTATTGAACAAATTCTCCAAAAGCAATCTGGATTGCCAAGGAGAGATGGGCAGACACACATTGCAAAAGTCTGCAGGGGTTTTGGAGTTATATGTCATCTCGGCATTATCAACACAGAATTCAATATTGACCAACCAAGTCAATCAGACGACCTTAGTTATTAATAAGCAACAAGCCCAACCATTGCAATAGGTTCAGGTATTTTCCGAAGTATGTAGGGAGGTCACCCGAGTGACTCATGCCCAAATAGGGGTCGGGAGAATCAATACGGGAACACTTATAATCCCAACTGGAGGAACCACCCAAACTTCTCTTGGGGTGGAAATCAAGGCACTCGGAATCAATACCGGCCTCAAGAACCTCAACAACAATACAAAACTCCTCAGGCTGAACAACAAATTAGCAATTGAGGAAATGATGAAGAAATTGATGGCTGATAAGCAAGCCTTCAGTTAGAAATTAATGGCAGATCAACAAGCCTAAGCCGTAGCTAGAAATTTGGAATGCCAAGTGGGGCAACTTTCTAGTGCCTAAAATACCAGACTAGTGTGAGCTCTTCCAAGTGACATTGAGGCTAATCCTAAAGCATTCATTAATTCCGTATCATTAAGGAATGTGTGACAATTAGAAAAGGTCATGTCGAAAAAGAGAAAAAAAGGTAACTTTTAATGAGAGACCAACCACTATAGATTCAACATCAGATAAATCAAAGGAGTCAGAGAAGCTAGCTGAAGGGGCTGTGGCTGAGCAACCACCACCATTGGTTGCAAGGCCACCTCCTCCGTTCCCTCAAAGGTTGTAGAAAGTTAAAGATAATGCCACAAAAAGTTCCTTGATCTTTTGAAGCAAGTGCAAACCAACATTCTATTGGTAGACATTTTGCAGGAAGTGCCCAAATATGCTAAATACTTCAAGGACATTGTGGCCAATAAAAGGAGGCTGACTGAATTTGAGACTGTGGAACTCACTGAGGAATGTAGCTCAAGAATTCAAAGCAAGATACCTCAGAAATTAAAGGATCCGGGTAGTTTTACAATCCAAATCTCGATTGGTAAGGAAGCAGTCAGGCGAGCCTTGTGTGATCTTGGGGCGAGCATCAATTTGATGCTGCTATCTATGTTCAGACAGTTGGGGTTGGGTGAACCACGCCCAACAACAGTAATCTTACAGTTGGTTGATCGCTCCCTTGCTCATCCTGAATGAGTGATTGAAGATGTGCTAGTTCAAGTGGGCTCTTTCATATTCCCTACTGATTTCATTATCTTAGATTACGAGCCTGATCCGGAAGTCCCATTTATTTTGGGGCATCCTTCTTAGTCACGGGCCGAGCTATTATTGATGTTTTTGAAGGGAAGATGACGATGAGAGTAGGTGATCGAGTGGAGGTATTTAATGTATATAAAGCACTCAAATTACCAGCCCACTATGAAGATCTATCCATGATTTATGTGGTGGAAAGCAATGTTGCATCACTTGTTCCTTATATGAGCCCTGTTGACCCTCTTGAACGAGCTTTGATTGGGGATGAAGAAGATAGTGAAGATGAAATGAGGGAGAAATTGAGAAAGTACTTGATATGTCCTGCAGTTATATCCATGGGTTAGGAAGATTTGAGAAGCTGAACAAGCATGTTACTCTGATCCCTCCTAAGCCATCTATTGAGGAAGCTCCAAAGATAGAACTTAAGCCCCTTCCAGCAGATCTGCGCTATGCTTATTTGGGGATATCCGAGACATTGCCCGTGATTATCTCATCCAACCTGACTAACACACAAGAAGAGAAATTGCTCGGAGTAGAGTATAAAAAGGTGATTGGGCGGAAAATTATAGATATTAAAGGAATCAGTCCATCATTTTTCATGTATAAAATCTTCTTAGAAGATGGACACCGCCCTAGTGTTGAGCAGCAAGGGAGGTTAAATCCCATTATGAAAGAAGTCGTGAAGAAGGAAGTATTAAAATTGCTTGATACAGGTATCATCTTTCCTATTTCTGACAGCAACTGGGTAAGCCCGGTTCAATGTGTGCCCCAAAAGGGGGGATGACTGTGATTGAGAATGATAAAAATTAGCTAATTCCTACTCGCACTATTACAGGATGGAGAGTTTTCATTGATTAGTGAAGGCTCAACAAGGATACCGCAAGGACCACTTCCCTTCATTGACCAAATATTGGACAGATTAGTGGGACATGAATATTATTGCTTTCTTGATGGGTACTTGGGGTACAATCAGATTTTCATATGCCATGATGATCAGGAGAGGACCATGTTTACTTTTCCTTATGGCACTTTCACCTTCAAGCGAATGTCGTTGGGTCTTTGTAATGCACCAGCCACCTTCCAGAGATGCATGATGGCTATTTTCACTGATATGATGGAAAAATTCGTGGAAGTGTTCATGGATGATTTCTCAGCCTTTGGGTCATCTTTGATGACTGTTTGAAAAATTTGAGCATGGTATTAGCCCGTTGTGAAGAAAAATCTGGTCTTGAATTGGAAGAAGTGTCACTTTATGGTGCGGGAAGGCATCGTTTTGGGTCACAGAGTATCTAGGAGTGGTATTAAAGTTGATAAGGAAAAAGTGGAGGCGGTTGAAAAATTACCTCCACCAATTTCTGTGAAGGGTGTCCGGAGTTTGTTGGGACATGCAGGATTCTATATGCACTTTATTAAAGATTTTTCTAAAATTGCTACTCCTTTGTGCAGGTTGCATGAAAAAGATGTCAAGTTCAATTTTGATGACGCCTGCCTAAAGGCATTTGAACAACTCAAAAAGAAATTGGTAGCAACCCCCATAATTGTTGCACCAGATTGGTCCCTACCATTTGAACTTATGTGTGATGCCAGTGATAATGCTATTGGGGCGGTGCTAGGCCAAAGGAAAGATAAGGTGTTTTATTTCATTCACTATGCGAGTAAGACTCTTGATGATGCACAACTGAATTACACCACCACTGAGAAGGAACTGTTAGCTGTTGTGGGCCTTCGAGAAATTGCGGGCATACTTGGTGGGAACAAAAATCATAGTCCATAGAGATCATGCAACAATCAGGTATCTATTTACAAAGAAAGAATCTAAGTCTAGATTGATGCGCTGGGTTTTGTTGTTGCAGGAATTTGATGTTGAGATAAGAGACTGAAAGGGCACTGAGAACCAGGTAGTTGACCATCTATCAAGGCTGAAAAATCATGACCATGTGGAGGAGGGTGAACAAATCAATAAGTGTTTCCTGATGAGCAACTTTTTACTGTGACCCAAGACCCTCCTCCATGGTATGCTGATTATGTGAATTATCTTGTGAGTGGGGTACTCCTCAGAAAATTGAATCTGAGGCAAGAAAGAGGTTCTTTCATGATATGAAGTTCTACTACTAGGATGAGCCATGATTGTGCAAACAATATGCTGATAAGTTGACGAGGAAATGCATTCCAGATAAAGAGGTAGAATTAGTGTTGTATGATTGTCATGTTTCGCCTTATGGGGGCCATCATGGAGGTGATAGAACATCGGCGAAAGTACTACAATCCGGGTTATTTTTCCCAACTCTATTCAAAGACGCCCATGCATTTGTTAAAAAGTGTGACCAGTGTCAGAGGATAGGAACGATCACAAGGAGGCACGAGATTACTTTGAATAATATCCCGGAGCTGGACATTTTTGATGTGTGGGGGATAGATTTTATGGGACCATTCCCATCACCTAGAGGAAATAAGTACATTTTGTTGGCAGTTGAATATGTGTCAAAATGGGTAGAGGTGATTGCATTGCCGACATATGATGCCATGGTTGTAGCTGTGTTTGTGAAGAAGAACATATTTTTGAGGTTTGGCACTCCACGTGCCTTGATTAGTGATGAAGGGACCCACTTTTTCAATCGATTGTTGAATAACCTTCTAGCTAAATATGGAGTCCGCCATAGAGTTGCGACAACATATCATCCTCAAACGAGTGGACAAGCAGATGTGTCGAACAGAGAAATAAAGAAAATATTAGAGAAGACGGTGAGTGTGAACAAGACAGATTGGGATACAAAATTAGATGATGCCTTATGGGCATACCGAACAGCTTACAAAACACCAATTGGGGCGTCACTGTACAAGTTAGTCTATGAGAAGGTATGCCACTTGCCCGTTAAACTCGAACATGAAGCATATTGGGCCATCAAGAAGCTGAACATGGACATTGAAGCTGTGGGCGAGAAAAGACTGCTGCAGTTGAATGAATTATATGGGTTCAGGCTGCACTCGTACGAAAATTCTAAATTGTACAAAGAAAAGAAAAAAGATGGCATGACAAGTACATTAAGCTTGGTCAGTTCGAACCAGGCCAACAAGTATTATTATTCAATTCTAGACTGAGGTTGTTTCCGGGGAAGCTAAAATTGAGATGGTCAGGCCCGTTTTAGGTGGTGAGAGTCACTCCTTATGGTGAACTTGAGTTGCGAGCTATACACGGTGAAAGAAATTTTTTGGTGAATGGGAATAGAGTCAAGCACTATTGGCGATGAGCCATTAATTGTGAGAAGATCAAAGTTGTACTCGCTGATGAGTAAGCGAGACTCTGCGTCGTGTCGCGATGTTAAATTAGGTGCTTGTTTTGAGGTAAACCAATTTTTATTGTGTTCATAGTTAACTTCTTAAATTTTTTTTGTTAGATTAGATAGATTTTACATTTTCCTTTGTAGGAATAGAAACTATAGATATAATGATGTAGGACGTGTAATTGAGTATTTAAAAGGATTGGGGGATCGGGAAGTGTAAATCAAAAAAATAAAATAAAATATTTTATGTGAACCAGCGCCCAGTGCTGCCTGGGGCGTTGAAAACAGTAGCAAATTAGGCGCACAGGTAAAATAAAATTTGTTTTTCTTTTTATAACCCAAACCCGTTTAACCCAACCCAAATACCCACTTATACTAACATTATAACCCATCTCCTACCCAACTTACCCATAACCCAAAGATAAATAAAAACGCACCTCTCTTCTCTCTCTCTCTCTCTCTCTTTCTGTCGTGTTCCTCTCTCCCTTCCCCTCTCTCAAAAACTTTTCATTTTCTCAAGTGTTTCTCTTGCTCTACTTCTCCAATCCACAGGTATGTTGTTCTTTTTCTTCTTCTTCTTCTTCTTCTTCTTCTTCTTCTTCTTCTTCTTCTTCTTCTTCTTCTTCTTCTTTAACAAGGTACATCCCATTCCCCAAGAGCCCTAATCCCCAATTTTTCCCATTATATAGTTCTTAAGAAATTTTATGGTGGGTGGCTTGAATTGGTTGAAATTATGTGATTATTGTGTATACGGAGTAGTAAACTAGAAGTCCCTCTACTTCATTAAAAATTGGGAGGGCCACCATCTTCCACCATTGTTGAATTCTAAAGCTCACTCTTTATGCCCTCAATGTATTTGTAAAAATGTTTGAATGATGATTTTGGGTACACCAGTGAAGTCTGAGTAATGAAGTGTTTTTGTGTATGAATTTGGGATAAGTGTGGGGTGTGTAAGGATGCTTTGACATGCTAGGGGATTGAGCTTTGATGCAAAATCATGTTCCTACATTATGTATCTTATGTTATGTATGTGTAGAATTATTGTAGAATTAGCTAATGTAGTAAGTTGTGTAGTTGTAGAAAGTGGAGTCACGCATGACTCTTGCTTACATTGAAATGAATTCACGTATCCATGATCAATAATATGTATGGATAGCATTGGGAAATCTTGAGTACCCATAGTTTTGGAATGCAACACTTGCACTTTTCGAATAAAAATCATGAAATATTGTACATTGCACCTTTGGTTTTAAGTGTGGGGTCATTGTTTGACTTGCGCAACAACCTTAGGTATAATCCTTGGTGAGTTCTCATGTTTATATTTTTATTGTGTGGTAGGATAAAAATGGCTCGTGATGGTGCTAACAAGGGAAAGGGCATTGGCAAGTCCTCCTCTACCTCTCCTGTGCCCAAAAAGTGAAAGAAATGAGAAAGCTCCTCACGACAAGCTAAGGGAAAACAACCGGCCGTGGGATCTTAGCCGACACCGTTAAGACCTAGGCCTCGGTTGGACTTGATTAATGATTCGAAAATTTCTTGGCACAGGGACTTTGTTCCATATGGTCGATACATCTCCGACATGGGCATAAACACCAAAGCTTTAGAGAGGAATTTTCCGGAGGTATTTGGCCAACTCCGTGCAAGGCATATGTAAAAGCTCTTGAAATGCCTCGGACATGCAAATTTAATCATGGTACGGAAACTTTATGAAAATTGGCACCAAGGGCATGGCACCTCGCGTGTGCGGGGCGTAGATGTGCCAATGAATAGGAAGGCCTTATGTAGATATTAGGGTGTTGAAGATGTTGATCCAAGAAGACTACAAAAATTTGTCCGAAGCCCGAAGTACACCTTGATACGTCACACTCTATGTGGCATGGATTCAAATGCAAAATGGACCAGGAAATAAGGCAACATTCATCTTCACATGGTTCGCTCGGATTTCAACAAGACTGCCAAGGTGCGGTAGAACTTTGTACAGGCTAGACTCATGCATGTCGAGCACCGCAACGACTGCACTCGACCTAGAGTGTGTGTCATTTATTTTCTGATGACGGTCAGACCTATCAATGTGGGTGAATTAATGCTTGGGGAGATGGCCCGCACGAGGTTTGGGCGGCAGATTAAAAGGTTCTTCTTTGGGAATTTGCTCACTCACTATCTGAAGGACCGAGGGGAGCCAAAGTACATAGGTTACAATGAGGTGGTGGAGGCTCCAACAGGGCTACTGGACATCACATCACTGCTGATCCAAGCTGACACAGGCGACGACATATGAGAGGGACGAGAACTTCAACAGGTATATCTATAAGTCTTTAAACTTTTTAGTGTGCAGGGCTGGCGTTATGGATGATGAGCGCATGCAGTTACGCAATGAGTTGTCCAGTTCGTTCAAAGAGATGTTGGGGATTGCACCTGGCAGCCCAGGTCACTCATCAGAGGATGTCAACATAATCGGAGGCTCAGACACAGAGGATGATGGGGGTGATGAGGTTATGTGGCCCCTAGCCTAGGTGCCTCTAGGCCTCGATGATGATGAGCCTACAACAGCTGATACGGAGGACTCCAAGTGAAAGAGAGTATTTCTTTTTACCCTACCTTGTTTTTAATTCTTAGATTCATCGAGGACTATGCATGTTTTAAGTGTGGGGTGGGAAAAAAACTACTTGTGGAGTTGTATAAATGTGTTTTGTTTTTTAGTTTGTTTTAATCTTGTTTGGTTAGTTTGTTTAAAAAAATATATATATAGAAAAAGCTCGGACTTTTCCCGACGATGGATCTGTTGGAAAATTTTCTTGAGGGATAAAGTCCGATTACAAAACACCAAAAAAATTTATTTTTTATTTTTTAGGATATCTTGGTAGTATCTGTTGGTTTTTCTTTAGGCCCCGGTTCTTTTCCAAGGGTGTAGCTCGAACCGGGTACTGTTTTTTTAAGAATAGTTAAGAAGAAACTGATTGACTTTGACATACCCATTGACATGTTTGGTGCTGGCACATTAGGCTATGACATACAGTCTGTTTTCCGTTGTATTTGGTTTGACCTGTGAAACCTAAGTAAAAGATAAATAGCCTATTTTGTGACGCCTTAGCTCAATTGTTTGACTTATATTCTACATAGTGTAATATTGCTTAATTTTCTCAATTATGTGTGCTTGCTTGACTTGAGAGTTGAACAGAACCGTTGTGATTGAGTCATGTGCAATGTGTGTGTGAGGCATAGTGATCTTCTATGCTATCCTGTGTAGTCTAGAACTTGCCTCGTGTGTTAATCGAAGCGAAATTTTAGGTTATGCTAATCTAGGAAATGACGTAGACATTTTCTTGCTTGAACATGGATGTGCTTGTCACACACACACACACACACACACACACACACACACACACACACATATATATATATATATTAATTAATAATTTTCCGTTGTTAGCCCCTTTGAGCTTATAGACCTTTTCTTTGGCACCCACATTACAAGGCGTACCCCTATTTTGTTCTTGAATTGAGATTGTTGAACCTTTACCTCCTAAGGCACTTAGTCGCTAAAAGATGTAAGGTGAGATATTGGGGATTAGTTTTTGAGTGGATCCATGGAAGGGCCCGTTGGTGCACTAAAAGTGAAATCAAAAGTCACTAGCCAATGCACTTTAATGCATGGAGTGTGTGTAGAAAAAAAAATGATAGTGAAAGTATGTAGAAAAAGAGACACACCTCCACTTCTTATTTAATTGTGCTAGTGAGAGTATAGAAGTGCTTAATTGAAAAAAGGGTTATGTTGAGTATGGGTTGTGGCAAGTGAATTGGTTGAGAGAATATGTGTTTGAATTGTGAGTGTAGTGTATTAAAGTGCTTAGGAGGGTTAGTCAATATTCCCAAATATATCCTACCCATCCCTTAGCCTACATTACAACCTTAAAGTCCTAATTGATCAGAGATTTGGCTAGCTTAAATTGGTAAAGATCTACACTACAGGCAAGCTTATGGTACAATCATGGGATGAATATGAATTTGTTATGAGAGTGAGGGAAATTTTGTTCAATTGTGTGATGTCCTTAAATTATATTCAAAAAGCATATTTGAATGTGCGGACTAGTCTATATTCACTCTTTTTTTGTTGGTGAGGGCACATGATCTCATGAACGATTGGTAATGTTGTAAACTTTCTTGTTGGGTAAGTGCGTGAGTTAAGAGGGATTAGTGGCTACAAGTAGACTCTTGCGGTCGGGTGGTTGCGAATAGGTTATTGGTGTGATTGAATTGAATTGTTATACTTGGGCATGGTAAAAACGAGAAATAATGTGAAATTTTATATGTTCATGCTTGTGTGCCGGTATGGATCATAGTCAAGGGTAAAGTGTGTGATTAAAAGTAAAAGTGCTCCTTTATAGTGAACATTGATAGGTTGGTTGGTCGAACTTTCTATTGTTTCCTTGATGGATATTCTGGCTACAATCAAATTCTTATTGCTCTGAAGGACATGGAAAAGACTACTTTCACTTGTCCCTATGGTAGTTTCGCATTCTCGCGGATGCCATTTTGGTTATGCAATACACCAGCGACTTTTCAACGGTGTATGATGGCCATCTTCATTGACATGGTGGAGTACTTTCTTGAGGTCCTCATGGATGACTTTTTCGTGGTCGAAAATTCTTTTGATGATTGCTTGAACAACTTGGATAAGGTCTTGGCAAGATGTGAGGAGACAAACTTGGTTTTGAATTGGGAGAAATGTCACTTCATGGTCGAGGAAGGCATTGTCCTCGGTCACAAAATTTCATCGCGTGGTATTGAGGTCAACAAGGCCAAAATAGAGGTGATCTCTAAACTCCCACCCCTACATCTGTGAAGGGAGTGAGGAGCTTCTTGGGTCACGAGGGGTTCTATCGCCGATTCATCAAGGACTTTTCCAAGGTGGTCAACCCCTTGTGTATACTTTTGGAGAAGGATGCCAAGATCCATTTCAACGAAGATTGTATGAAGGCATTCGAATTGCTCAAGTTCAAGTTGACTACTACCCCTATTATTACAACACCGTATTGGATCTTGCCTTTCGAGCTCATGTGTGATGCAAGTGGTGTGGCGGTTGGAGCAGTTTTGGGACAACGTATCAACAAAATCTTCCATCTTGTCTACTATGCTAGTAAGATCATGAATTATGCCCAAGTCAACTACACAGTGACCGAAAAAGAGCTCCTTGCTATTTTCTTTGCTATGGAGAAGTTTCATCCATACTTGATGGGTACAAAGGTGATTATCCACACCGATCATGCGGTGCTTCGGTATTTGATGAGCAAGAAAGATTCAAAGGAAAGGTTAATGTGGTGGGTGATTCTATTGTGAGAGTTTGATCTAGAGATTCAAGACCACAAGGATAGCAAAAACCAAGTGGCAGACCACTTGTGTCATTTGGAGGAGGAGGGGAGGCCACATGACGGCCTTGAGATAAATGATTCCTTCCCCGACGAGCAACTTCTAGCCATTTCAATGATAGGGATGCCATGGTTCACCGACTTAAAAAATTATCTTGTGAGTGGTATTGTACCGAATGAGTTCTCTTCAAACCAAAGGAAGAAGTTCAAACACGATTTCCTTGACTATTATTGGGATGAGCCGTATCTCTTTCAGATTTGTACCGATGGTGTGATTCGACGATGTGTACCGGAGGAAGAACAAGTGGAAATGTTTGAGGCTTGACACTCTTCACCATATGGTGGTCACTATGGTGGAGCTAGAACGACAACAAAAGTGTTGAGTTCTGGATTCTATTGGCCTACTCTTTACAAGGACGCTAGCAATATCGTCAAGCGTTGTTATGAATGTCAAAGGGCCGGTGGGATTTCTAAGAAAAATGAGATGACCTTCACCACCATATTGGAGATTGACATTTTTTATGTGTGGGGCATTGATTTCATGGGTCCATTCGTGAGCTCTTGTGGGAACACTTACATTTTGGTAGCTGTCAATTATGTGTCAAAGTGGGTTGAAGCTGTGGCATTTTTGAAAAAGAACATCTTTATGAGATTTGGTACTCCAAGGGCCATTATTAGTGATGGGGGATCGCAATTTTGCAACAAAGATTTTTATACCTTACTCACAAAGTATGGTGTCACTCACAAAGTGTCGACTCCCTATCACCCCTCAAGCAAGCGGACAAGCGGAAGTCTCCAATCGGGAGATCAAGAGTATTCTGTCAAAGACAGTGAATGCCAACCGGATGAATTGGTCAAATAAACTTGATGATGCTCTTTGGGCTTATAGGACGTCTTACAAACATCGATTGGTATGTCTCCGTACCGGTTAGTGTTCGGAAAAGCTTGTCACCTTCCGGTGGAACTTGAGCACAAGGCTATGTGGGCATTGAAGAAGCTTAATATTGAATGGGATGTCGTTGCCAACATAAGGGTGGCACAATTGAATGAGCTTAATGAATTCTGGTACCATGCATATTCAATTCGTCCTTATATAAGGACAAGATGAAGTAGCTCCATGACAAGTACATCCGGAACAAGGAGTTCAAAGAAGGTGATCTTCTATTATTGTTCAATTCTCGGTTACGAATGTTCCCGGGAAAGCTGAAGTCTGAGTGGAGTGCTCCATTTGAGGTTATGCATGTGACACCCTTTGGTGCATTGGACTTTAAGAATAAAAATAGTGAAGTGTTTAGAGTCAATGGTCACCGGGTGAAGCACTATCTTGTAAAAGTTGGTGATGGCCACGTTGTGGAGTTAATTTACTTCAAGCGATCGATGGTAATTTGTGTCATGTCGCGACATTAAATCAGGATCTTATTGGGAGGCAACCCATGTTTCTTTCAATTTTTCATTTTCTTTTCTTTTTTTAAGATAGGTTTGTATTGAGCTAACTGGTTTTGAAGTGAATTTCATGAATGGGTGCGTATTGCAGGTACGGTGCTCGAAAAAATTGGCCAAGTGTTGAAAAAGTGCGACCACACACTTATTGTGCGGATCACATAATTGTGAATGCAACCACAGAGAGGATTCTGCGGACGCACAATTCTTTGTGCGACCGCACAACTGGAGACCCAAAATGTGAACCTCTCTAAAGTTTGAGTTGCAAAGAAAAGGCCATTCAGCAGCCGCACACAAAATTGTGCGGACCGCTCAAATTTCTGCGGCCGCACTCACTTTTGTGCAAACCGCAAAAATTCATCAAGTTCCAGGTAAAGAGTGCGGACAAAACTATTATTGTACGGCTGTACTCAACTTAAATTTTGAGCGACTCGGTCAACCTATAAATAGGACCTCAGTGCACTATTCATAGCTTTCCAGACTCTGAGTTCTTGAGACCTAAGCACAGTGCACAACAAATTAGTTCACACTCCTCACTCATTTCATCAGATTAGATCCTCACCCGCGTCCTTCATCACTGGTATGTTTAATTCATGATTAGATATCTCAATTTTTCTTAATTTTTGTTCTTCATTACTATATCTATTCTTAGGCCTAAAATGTCACATGTTCTTCATATGTGCTTAAAATTTTATGAGTAATGTCATGTATTCTCATTGGGGACTCGATTGATAATTCATCATGTTTAATTTTCAAAATACCATGTCTAAATTGTGAAAAAATTGCAAAACCTAAAGTCAGTACGGGTGATTTCAAATTGTGCGACCGCACACAAAATTGTGTGGTCCGCAGATCTCAATTAGGTAAAAGTGTTAAGCATATAATGTGCAGACCGCACTCAAAATTGCGCGGATCGCGAAAAACTTATGCGATCCGTGAAAAACTATGTTCGGCCGCACTTTGGAACATCAGAGAACCAATAGTCTGAACCTGGATTGTGCGGTTTCACTCAAAATTGTGCGGTCCGCACTTTGAAATTGTGCGGTCCGCATATGACAGTCTGCGGCCGCACTCAATTTTTGTGCGGTCCGCACTATCTCTTTTGTACACTGTTTTGCTGCAACTGCTAACACTGCTTTGAACCATAAATGACTTATGTGCCTTGTATTACAGACAATGTCTCGATTACGAGGCAGAGGAGGTACTTCTAAAGGGAGGGGTGAACCCACCCGAGGCCAAGGAAATGGAACTCACCCTTTGGGAGTGCAATCAAAAGCCATAGTCAAAAGCCGACCACTGGGAGAGGTAGGGCCACAGAGAACTTAGAATCTAGCTCATATTCCCCGTCTAGGGAAGCCTCTAAGGGTCATTCAGTGGTGGTACAGCCTGAGGCCTAGTCCCAACCACCACAAGCCACTGAGAGATACAAACTGCAACAAACCCTCCACCACAACAAGTTATTTTGAGGGTTCCGATGCCAGTAGCTAGGGTTTAGAGCCCTCCTCTACACCTACTCCTCTTGCACCAGTTGCAGTAGATGATGATGATGTCCCTGATGATGGTAGAGGAGGTGACACTCGAGTGGGCGGCCTAGAGAGGTCGAAGAAGAAGGAAGCATGGGAAGATCGATATGTTAGTCTGATAGCGTTCACAAGGTTTAGAGAGTGGTGGCCCCAGTGATCGATCACACTTTGAGCGATAGTTATTATTGAACGATTTGGATAAGTTGAATATAAATGTCCTTAGACAGTTCTGGGAGCGCAATGAGTGGATGTGGTTCACCCTAGAGTGTCATAGATGCAAATAAGCACTTGGTACGGGAGTTTTATGCCAATGTAGCACACATCAAGAAGGGTATCAAAATAACCAAAGTGAGAAATTTGAAAGTCAGATTCGACCCAAGCACTCTGAACACTTATCTAGGATTCGAGGAGGTAGAGACCATCTAGTACCTGGAGAAGCTTGCTATGGGTGATGCAGCTCGCCCTTGGTTAGCAGAGATTTTGGTTGTTCCAGGACCACCACCGCCGTGGATCACAACAGAGATTCCTATCACATGAGCCACCCTAAATTTTGAAGCAAAAGGGTGGCAAACTTTTGTGTGCCTCCGTATTGACCCAAGCGGGAATGAGAACAACCTTCCAAACCCCCAAGCAGTTTTGGAGGCATCTAATATGGACGGGTACCCAATCAATGTGGGTGCCATCATGTCGGCCAACATAACAGTGGCTGTCCGAAAAGGTGAAAGCTCCAGCCTATATCCCAACACCCTCACAGAAAAATTTCAACGATGCAAAGGTGGAGCCAAGGACTTTTGATACAAAAGTAAGGGCCAAGAACTTTTGATACAAAAGTAAGGACTTATGGTACTCCCTGCAAGGTGCATACAACCCAAAGTTCAAGGGTAAGGCAACTACCACTATTGGTCAGTTTGATGAGCCATCAGTGGTGGTTATAGAGTCAGCTGATGAGCCTTCTACAACTCCTATGCCTTCTACAGATGTCGGTCCTTCCACCGAGATAACTGACATGCCATCACCTGCATCTTCTAGACCATCAGCATTAGTACCAGTGCCTGCCTCATCCACATACCCACTTACTACGCTGTGAGTCTCCCAGACTTTGGCGAGTCTCAATATCTGGATGCAGACAACCACTTCTAAGCTAGCAGTACCGCATGTCCCTCCGTCAGTGGAGGAAATATTGAAGAAGATTCTGGAGAACTAGAAAACCATTATGGATACAGTGGTGGCACATAGGAGAGCTGTTGAGAAGTTGGGCAAACATGTAAATAAGATGAGGAAATCCCAGGCTTCGAAGAAATCAGTGGAGAGATTGAGAAAGGAGGTGACAAAGATTGCAGCAGCGGGCGATTTACCATTTGACCTACTGATGGAGACATATCCATCTGTACCAGCATACCCAGTAGCACCATCAGCAGAGGCACCAGCTGGCCAGTCTGACGAGCCAGACCTTGCTGCCTACACTGCCAAAGAGATGCTTCAGATGTTCGTCTACCTCGTTGTTCCCCAGCTAGAGGATGATGAGATCCAGTTGGAGGAGCCCGAGGGTGGTGATGCTGCCATTCACCCTGAGACCACATAGGGATTTTTCTTTACTCTTTACCCTCTCTTATGTTGATTTTGCTAAGCATTGAGGACAATGCTTATTTTTATTCAGGGGGGTGGTCTATTTTGGTTGCGTTGATTTGATGACATTTGATGACATTGGCCTGTAACAACTTTAATACTCTTTTTTATTTTATCTTCATTTTCTATTTAATTATGTATGTATTCGTCCCTCTCTTTTGATGTATATATTCTACTCCCCTCGGTTTGTCTATTCATTTGCCTTACTTTAAGTAGTTTATTTCATAGCTCCTTTATTTTATTTTCTTAATAGTCTAGCTTCTTATTTACTTTAATAGCTTCTTTTTGACTTGGTAACTTCTTTTTATGTTTAAGTGAGTAATAAGCCTTTGGTTTTCTTAATGCACGATTCTTTCCAAAGGTGGGCTTTGTGTGAACCGGGTGGCTCTTCCCAACGATGGATGGTGTGACAACCTTCTTAAGGGATTGAGTCTGTTTTTTATGTTTTAGGTAAAAAATAGTAGTATCAATGAATAAATAAAGGTCAAGAATTCTTCACTTGGTACCAACACACTTATTTCTTAAAAACAAGTTTTTTTGAAAGAAATGGATCTAGTTAGTGACCTTGTGACTCTTGTGCTGACTTAGGCAATCATCGGGTGGTTTAGTTGAACCATTAGTAATTTTCAATCTTGAATACGGTTGTTTTAGGCACTCGAATCTGTCCTCTTTAACAATCCGGTTGTGTGAGATGTGAGATATTTTGTTACAAGTCCAAGTACCCGTGCGAATGGTCTAGAACTTGCCCCGAATGTGTTTCTAGGCGAAATTCTATGTTTTCTTGGCCTGAGAAGTGATTGTAGGCTCTCCTTGACCCGTTTTGAAACATTCCATAGCACACCAATGATGTTATCCTTAGCTAACCCTTTTAAGCCTAAAGCCTTTTTCATTCGATATCCACATTACAAGCCTTTATCAGTTTTATAGTGACCCTCTCTTGGCACCCGAGCTTTCCTTAGCACCCATGAGAAACAAATGGCAAAAACATAAGTTTGGGGGAGAGATAAGGAGTTTGAAAGTGGTATCAAGGCACAAAAAGATAAATTAAATAAAGAAAAAGAAAGGCAAAGAAAAAGAAAGAAAGAAAGAACAAAAGAAAAACACAAAAAGAAAGTGAAGAATGTGAATAGTTGAAAGGATTCAAAAGAAAGAAAAAGTGCAAAGCATGGAGAAAACAAAGAAGGAGAATACGAATAGCATGATCAAGAAAGAGTTATGTCAAGTCTCTCTAGTTCCTCCAAGGAAAAAGAAAATGACTCAAAGAGTCGGCAAAGTATGAGCCAAAAAGAGAAAATGGAGTGCTAAAAGAAAGATGAACCCGTTCCATTCCAACATTTCCTCCTTTGTCAAGAAGCCTTCATTACATGCCGAAAAAGCCCAATGTGATTTCAAGCCTAGTAAGCTTATATTAGTGGTGATCTAAATGAGGGCAATCATATGGTACTTAAAGCCGTACTTGTGATATTTTTTGAGGGTGATGAGTGAACCTTTCTCGAATCATTGAATTGAGTGCTCCATTCTTGAGTGAGATGAGCTTACATAGAGTGTAGGAGGAGTTTGGGATCCATAGTGACCTACATGAAAGTGCGAATATCCTTGATGAGAAAAGTCAACCCTTGATGCTCAAGTGTCTCATTAGAGCTATTTGTATTTTAAACATTCAAAACATGACCTTGTTGATAATTCATGAGTGTATGGGTAATTGTTGGTCCAAATTGATATGTGTTTGAGCTGAAATAATTATTTTCTTGCGGATGTGGGAATTACCTTAACTGCTTGAGCACAAGAAAAAGCTTATGTTTGGGGGAGTTAATAAGTAGGGATTTTGACTATTTATTTGCACTCTTTACTTTCATTTTAGCTCAAAAATGCTTAAAGGTATTCCCAGAAACTAATGAAATGTTCTTTCTTGCAGGAATATTGGGAAATGAGCCAAAGAGATGAAAATCAACTCAAGAAGGAGTAATTTTGGACAAGGACTAAAACAAAGCAAAAAGAGCAAAGTGTGGACCGCACAATATTAAGTGTGGCCGCACACAAAGAAGGACCTCTGACAGAATTCTTGTGCAAAGTGCGGACCGCACAATTATCGTGTGGCCGCAGAAGATGAGGTTAAGAGAGATGGTGTTTTGGGTCCAGGAAAAAGTGTGGACCGCACTATTATTGTGCGGCCGCACAAGTCTCTCCTGTCAAGCTGAAGATCAAGAGTGCGACCGCACTCAAAAATGTGTTGTCCGCAGAATCTGAAGAAGGGCGGCCACAACCGAAACTTGTGTTGTGATGACCCAAGGGGTCATTTTATGAATTTAGACTCCGTTCTAGGGTTATTAGCCATAAAAAGATTAATTTTAACTACCTCGATTTGTGTGCGTAGTCCGTGGGTGAAACCGCAAAGCTTTTATGTGAAAATATAAGAAATAATAATTTTTAGAATTAAAAATTTTGTTTTAGTTGACTTGAGTCAACATTTTGAGTAAACAGACTCGGATCTGTGTTTCGATAATCCCGGGAGGTCCGCAGTAAAATATGGGACTTCATATACCCCTAATTGAATTACGAGGTCCCAAGCCTTAGAAATCAATTTTTGAAAGATATTATTTTGCTGAATTATTAATGAAATAAAGAAATGAACTAACGTTTGAAACCATTGGTATCAGGCCCGTATTTTGATTTCGGAGCTCGATACAGGTTTGCTATGATATTTAAGCCTTGTCTGCGAAATTTGGTGAGAATCGGAATTTATTTGACGTGATTCGGATGTCCGGTTGATAAATAGTGAACTTTAAGTGTTGTGAAAAATAATGAGTTTTGAGGTTTAATTCATAGTTTTTACATGTTATTTTCATGATTTAATCGCACAAGCAAGTCCGTTTAATGCTTTAGACTTGCGTGCATATTTGGTTCAGAGGCCCGAGGGCTCGGATGAGTTTCAAATAGGTTTGGGTTGTGTTGCGCTCGTTCTTTCTTATGCTTCAACGTCTTTTCTTCAAGTATAAATGATATCATATTGAACAAATGAGCTCCGATTTCTGTTTTGAATGAATTATTAGATCTGTATCGTAATTACGACCCGTAGCAAAAAGAATCATCAAATTTGGAAATCATATGAGGAGTTTATGGTCATTTTACTAAGGTTGCCAGACTTTTCATGTTACTTACGAAATTAGCACTGAAAGCGTATTAAAAATCTGCACTATTTGCAAATATTAAAACCTACATATCTCCTTCATTATAAGGTCAAATTGAGCTATTCAAAAGCCTAACTTGACTAGAATTTCATAAGAAATCCATTGGAAAGATAAAAATTGATTTTCGGGGATCATTTGGCATGAGAAACGAGGCAGAATAGCTAGTAGAAAAATATATATAAAACGGGCAGACTTCTTCTTCTTCAAATTTTTGAACGCCACAGCCCTAGGAACAAATTTCTTCACCAAATATCATCCGCAAGTCATAGGTAATCAATTCAAAACTTTACTCTTTCAATTACTCATTGTTTTTCATCACTTTTAAATAAAAAACTAAGAATTTTCATAGTAAAAATTGAGGGTTTGGGTAGAATTAGGGAATTTTATAAAAATCGAATATTTACCTCGAATTGAGGTCGGGTTTCAAAACTAATTGTATATTTGGGTTCGTGGGTGAATGGGTAAAGGTAATTTGGTCCAAAGCACGAGTTTAGGCCAAACGGGCTAGGGGTCGGGTTTTCACTTTTTTTTAGAAAACTTAGGAAAAATTATTATTTTTAATAAAGTCAATTCTTTAGCCTTAATTAATGATATTAATTTAATTATGATTAGATTAGAACAAGTTAGAGCAAGATTCTAAAGGAAAAGCTATAATTGAGCAGTGAGTGGCCTGCGAAATTGAGGTAAGTGCTTGATTTAACATTGACTTGAGGGAATAAGAATCCCCACTTATTTACTATTTGAATTGCATGTGTGTGGTGTATAGGTGAGGTGACGAGTATCTATGCACCACCAAATGGTCTGTTAAACATGATCCCTTCCCCGTTTCCAATTTGATTGATTCTTGTCTTAATTGTTCGATGTTAATTATTGTTTCTAAAGAGTATTGGTTGCGTATTTGTTTCCCTTGTGGTACAGAAAGGTTGAGGAGTTTGGCACTATTCTTGGAAATATATTTATATATTCATGTTGGTTTCATTTTTGATAATATTGAGGAAGTTGTGAGAAATGCAGTTTAATTGTTTCGTGATTTTTGAGGTTCACGTGGTTATTTGGTTTCATTTGATTATTTCCAGTTGTTATTGTAAGTGTGTTAAAAGTGTTGGTTGTTCTCTTGATTCTATCATGGTACATAAAGACTGAGTTGGGTTGACAGTGTTACGGGGGTTACATATATTATGACGGGTTTTATTGTTGAATGATATTCGTCAAAGCTTACGAGCTATACTGTTTTCTGTTTGCAATTGTTGAAACAAAAATATTGTGAAAGGCTTGGCCTGAATTGTGAAATTTATGAATAAGTTGATATGAGATGTCTGCTGGGAGCGGGTTGCACGCTGCAACAAGGAGTGATAAGGGTGGACAGGTGGGATCGGGTTGCACGCCGCAGCAGGAGTAATAAGGGTGATATATCGAGGTTAGGATCGGGACTTACTCAGTACATGGGGTCGGTTATACTGATACTACACTCTGCACTCTTTTGGGCAAATCAAGGTACCGGCCAACAATATGGATATTTAGAGCAGCTATTTATTGTTCGGAGACACGAGGTATATCTGCCAGCGTTCGCAGATCCCGAGAGTCTTCTCTTAGTTCATAGAGACTGTTTTTTATATTTTCAAAACAGTTATATTATTTCTTTCAGCCCATTATTTTTAGTATTCTTTAGTAGTTCGTGAATTGTGACATCAGACCCTGAGGCAGTTCTAGGTTTATTTATATAATTAGTTTGTGGCTTGGTTTAATTGATTGTTTATTATTTTATATTTGGAATTATTTATTGAAAACCATTAGATCAAGTTTAATTTAAAATTATTTTATCCTGTTTAAATGATTAATTAACGAAAATA
This sequence comes from Nicotiana knightiana, assembly GCA_005239525.1. Classification (NCBI taxonomy): domain Eukaryota; kingdom Viridiplantae; phylum Streptophyta; class Magnoliopsida; order Solanales; family Solanaceae; genus Nicotiana; species Nicotiana knightiana. The sequence continues at coordinate 147,553 of ML395132.1, read as the reverse complement.
GTTGAGCGAACTCTAACATTGGCTTACCTAGCAAGTGTGGTGTTAGGCGCCATCACGATCCCTAAGGTTGGGAATTTGGGTCGTGCTAAGTTGTTATCAAAGCACTAAGTTGCTTAGGTATCACAATTCACGAACAAGATTAATAGAGTCTGAAGGATCGGTACAGAGACGTCTGTACTTATCTCTCAAAGGCTATTGAGTTAGGAAACAACTCCATTTTTGTCACGACCCCAAATCCTAAATCGGCTGCGATGACGCCTATCGTGGAACTAGGCTAGCCAATAATTACATGTTCACAATTTATTTCAAAATCCCATCCCAAAATCAGTAGCATTTCATAAATATACCAAAATTACTAAATAAATTAGGCCATTATTATACAATTCTGCCAACCCCAAAACCCGGAGCCAACATGTCATGAGCATATAGAAGAATAAGTCAAAATATACTATCATAATACAAAACATCCGAATGAAAGCTAGATACAACAAAAAGGAAAAATCAGAGATGTTGCAGACGCTGAAAAGCTACCTCTATATCCCGCAAATCCGGCTCCGTGCGGAAAAGATGGCTAATGCTCGATATCTGCACCTGAATCTGCACACGGAGGTGCAAGGAGTAATGTGAGTACACCAATTCAGTAGTAATGGAAATAAATCAAGTCTGAGCAGCAAGAAACACATAAAATCGATGTCATCAAATCACAAGAGGCACAACCTTTCTTTCCAACAGTATAACATAGATATGTGAAATCATCACGTCCTAAAATCATCTTAAGAAAAATCCTTTAAAGAATGTATTTTTTTCAACCACTTCAACCAAAAGGTTTAGTATAAAAATAAAATGAATCATATAGAGGCCTCTCAGGCAAACATATTTCATGAGCTCAGAGTGAGAGTAGTAAATCATCAGTAGCCCCTCGGGCAAAACATATATCATAGTCATCCCCTCGGGCATGCCTCACAGTCACTCATAATCAGCCCCTCGGGCATACCTCACCATCACTCGTAATTAGTCCCTCAGCACCTTACAGTCACTCAGCTCCTCATAGTCACTCATGCCTCCCAATCACTCGTCGTTCGGCACTCGGCACTCTGTAGGTACCTGCGCTCACTGGGGGTATGTACAGACTCCGGAGGGGCTCCTACAGCCTAAGCGCTATAAACATGCCAAATCATGGCATCAATCACTCCCAGGTACTCGGCCTCTCTCATGTCATAACATCCACACAATATAGGCCCTCGGACTCACTTAGTCAGACACCCACATCATGCCACTCGGGCCATAAATAAATGGGGTTCTCGACCCAAGATAATATTTCATTCCAAGAAATAGTAATATCATCAAATAGGAGTGTCAACAATTTCACAAGAAAGACTGAGTGAAAAATCATAGTTTCTAAGTAGTGAGAATATCAGTAAAATAGCCCCCAAGGGGTTAAAACAGATCGGCACTAGACCCCAAACATGGCTTACAGCCCAAATATATCAAATCGTAGTAATACTCTAAAACATATGCTTAAAAAAGAAGTTTCGCAACTCAGTAGTTGCCTGAAAAGGAACATATTTCAAAATTTTCAGTTCGTGCACGCCCCACACTCGTCATCCAGTGTGTGCGTCACTCCAAATTCGTGAAGGGATGTAAAGTCCGGGGTTTCATACCCTTAGGACGGGATTTATAACCATTACTTACCTCTATAGAGCCACAACAGTAGTCCGCAATGCTCTTGCCCCTAAAATTGGCTCCCGATTGCTCTGAATCTAGCCTAAACCAGTTTAACATCATCAATATATATCAAAGGAACTCAACCCAACCGAAAATTATTAAATTATACAAGAATCTCGAAATTCGGCCAAACCGAGCCCCGGGTCCACTTCTCGGAATTCGATAACTTTTACATCATTAGAATCCTCGACCTCCCATGATTCTATACATACCAAAAATGCTAAAATCGGACCAGAATTGCCCTCTCAAAACCTCAAAAGAAAAATAAATTTTCCAATGCACCCTTCTTCCGCAATTTGGGTCTAATTCCTGCAAATTTTATGGTTTAATCACTTAGAAATCGATTTTATGGTTTAACTAGAACCTCACACCAGTAGAAATGTGCCCAGTTTTCAAGCCAAGAATTGGTCCGTTAATCACCCGAAACACACCCGAGGCCCTCGGGACCTCAACCAAACATACCGACCTATCCCATAACATCATTCAAACTTAGTCGAGCCTTCGAAACACTAAAAACAACGCAACAACACCAAAAATCGCATCAAATTCAAGCCTATGAACTTTGAAACTTCCAAATTTCGCCAACTACGCTGAAACACCTCCGATTGAACTGAAATTTGGCAGACATATCCAAAATGACATTACAAACCTGTTCCAACTTCCGGAATTACATTCCGACATCGATAGCCTATTTTCCACTGCCGACCGGAAATTACCAAAAACCAACTTTCGCCAATTCAAGCCTAATTCTACACCGAACACTACAAAAATATTTTGAACACATTCCTAATTTTCAAATCACCTAACGAAGCTATTTGAGCCATAAAATCCACATTCCGAGGATGTTCACTAATATGTCAACTCTCAATTGACTTGCTCAACTATTAGGCTACTTTAAAAGGCTAAATGCCTAAACTCTCACCATAACCTTTCCGGACCCGAACCAACTGACCCAACACATAAAAAACATGATAGCGATATATAAAAAATTCAGATATGGGGGAAACAGGGTAAATCTCATGGAATGACCGGCCGGGTCGTTACAATTTTATTCTACTCTATCATGCGAATTTATTCTACCATTGATGATTGAAATTGTCTATTCTTGTCTTCTCACAAATCTTGACAACACACAAAGCGTCTACAACTGGACAAGAGATGAAGCCCCAATGACAGCTAGTCTTAGGGGAAGAGATAGAAGCAGAGCTCATTCTGAAGCTCGAACATCAACACCTATTCTACAGTTTCAAATGGATCTAGACGCGGAGGATCTAGCTCAGTCAGTACATGTTGGACTAATTCAGACTCCAGAAGGATTTATAGCTACTCCAGTATTGCAAAACAAGGGAATAGTTGAAAGCAACATGGTTGATTTATATGAGCTGTGAAGTTTAACATTGTGGATTATCAGGCATTCTGACCTATGACTTCGTGCCAAGTAGGGAAGTCCATTTTCAAGGAATAGATTGCGGGGTCATGTGTTATATCGGTTTGGACTTGGAAGGTATAAGGCCTGAGATTTTTGCAAAAGATAAAGCTGGACTTGCGAAGGCTTACTCAGCGTGGAAGTCACGGTTGCAGATTTTGGGTGCTCAGAGGGAGTACAGTGGTTAACAAGCTTCTAGACGATATGGTACGTGCCAAGAATTATTTTTATAAAGCTCTACCTTTGGGATAGTTGTGCATCAATAGAGATAAGACTTACCCCAAAGAATAATGAAGAGCACGCGAATAAATGGGGTGGATCAGCAGTGTTAAGTCAGCATAGTAAAAGAAAGAATGGGTCGCCGGTGTTTGTAGAAAACCCATGAAGAGGACGACCAGTCAATGCAACACCAACTATTTGACTCAATTCTCATAATGCTTTGGAAAGAGTTTGTTTCTCGAACTTTCCATTTTTGCGTGGCACTTAGGGTCTGAACAATTGTGTCACGTCACCATGACAATGTCAGAACATGCCATCAGGTTTGATAAGTTAGCCTGTCATACTCCTACTTCGGTTCATATAGCCAGAGAGCAAGTTCACAGACTCATTAAAAGACTCAAATATGATTGTAATGTTTTTTTGTACGACTCAAGGCAAGTTGATACTTCATTTCGGCGAGTGATAAAAATTATCCTAGACCTTGGAGAGTCATATTTCATCAGAACACTCAGGCTACGTGCCCCATTGCAGTCATAACTCAACTCACATGACCAACTAGGAAAAGAAAAAAAAAGGAGTCGGAATGTCGAAAGTGGAGGTTAGATTCCTAGAGGTGGAGACCCAGCCTGTTGATATATTTTTTATGGTATGGCTGAGGTCATTATAAATGGTTTCATTACAAGACAATCTCTAATTATTATAAACTGATGATTTCCTAAACTTAATACAGTTATGCGTATCTAATAAAATTCTTCTAATATGCTCCACTCTCGAGTGAACTTCTTAACTCAAACATCTACATATGTGAATACTTGTATTGAGAAACTCTATGGAGATATATAGGTTTATCATTGGGTGTTGTAGTTTTGTTTAACGGAAAATATTTAAAAGAAGAAAAAATGGAAAGTTTTGATTGGCACGATATGCATACTACTTGTGATTCAGAATTGAGGGAGAGATCCTCACATTTTAATATAATTTGAGATGTTTAAATCGGGCTACGAGCCACGGTGGAAGTTATGTAAGGACGAGGTCCTTGTGATGGAAATTCTTGTGTTTAAATTCTCCCTTGTGAATTAAACTTTTACCATAGTACTGGTAGGGAGTCATGTCTGCTAGGTTTATTTAACAATTTATATATAAAATAATGATGATAATCATAATAATAAATGAATAAATAATAATAAAAGTAATACTAATGATAAGTAAATAAATAAATAAATAAATAAATTAATTGTGCATAATTTGCCAAATCCGTGTTATAATTATTGAGCTTTGACCTACGAGGTATGTGCACGCCCATGTGGCATTAAATGAGACACATTAATTTGGGTATATAATTATGAGGTCTTCATGAATCGCATCTCGTTATCAGTATCGTGAAAGGTAGAAAGGGGATTATTGTTACATGAAGTAATTGGGTGATTATGTAATTGATTATGAACAACTATTAAGATCATATTGAGCTGAAAGGGTGATCCATTCAAATGGTCAGACGAGTGTGGGTGGAACTTTCAGAAGCTCAAGATGGATTTGACTACGACGCCAGTGTTGGTGACGCCTACAGGTTCAGGCTTGTGCATGGTGTATTGTGGTGCATCTCGTATTGTATTAGGTACAATATTAATGCATGATGGCAAGGTGATTGCATATGTGTCTCTGCAGCTGAAGGTCCATGAGAAGAATTACCCTGTTCATGACTTAGAGTTGGCAGCCATTGCTCATGCATGGAAAATTTGGAGGCACTATTGTTATGGCGTGCCATGTGAGGTTTTTACTGACCATCACAACCTCCAGTAGTTGTTTAAGTAGAAAGATCTAAAATTAAGGCAGCGGAGATGGTTAGAGTTACTGAAGGATTAAGATGTCACCATATTATATCACCTAGGGAAGGCCAATGTGGTGGTCGATGCATTGAGTAGAAATGCGGTGAGTATGGGCAGCCTTGCGTATATTCCAGTTGGTGAGAGACCGTTGGCTTCACACATTCAGACATTGGCTAATCAGTTCGTGAGGTCGGATATTTCGCCCAACAGTGTTCTAGCTTGTATCGTCGCTGGATCTTCTCTAATTGAGCGTATCCGTGAGCGGCAGGATGATGACCCACATTTGATGGTCCTTAAGGATACAGTTCGGCATGGTGGTGCCAAGCAGGTTACAATTGAAGATGATGGTTTTTTGAGTATGCAGAGTCGGTTATGTGTGCCTAATATTGATGGCCTTCTTGAGTTGAGCCTTGATGAGGCTCACAGTTCTACGTATTCGACTCACCCCGGTGCAGTCAAAATATACCAATACTTGAGGCAGCATTATTGGTGGAGAAGGATGAAAAAGGACATTGTTGTGTATGTGGCTCTTTGATTAAACTGTCAGCAGGTAAAGTATGAGCATCAGAGACCCGGTGGTTTGCTTCAGCAGATAGATATTCCTGAGTGAAAGTGGGAGCGTATCACTATGGACTTCGTTGTTGGGCTGCCACGGACTCAGAGGAAATTTGATGCGGTTTGGGTTATTGTGGATAGGCTGACTAAATCAGCACATTTCATTCCTGTGGCAAATACTTATACTTCAGAGCGGTTGGCTGAGTTATATATATCCGGGAGATTTTTCGCCTTCATGGTGTGCCCGTGTCTATCATTTCTAATCGAGGTACACAATTTACTTCGCACTTTTGGAGGGCAGTTTAGTGTGAGTTGGGTATTCAAGTGGAGTTGAGTACCACATTTCACCCTCAGCAGTCCGAGCGTACTATTCAGATATTGGAGGATATGCTCCACGCTTGTGTTATTAAGGGTGTTATGAGGTTCGGAAAGAAGGGTACGTTGAGCCCTAGGTATATCGGGCCATTTGAGATTCTTGATAGAGTGGGGGAGGTAGCTTATAGACTTGCATTGCCTCCAGGGTTATCCTCAGCTCATACGGTATTCCACGTGTGTATACTCCAGAAATATCATGGTGACCCGTCCCACGTGTTAGGTTTTGCCTCTATCCAATTGGACAAAGACATGACTTATGAGGAGGACCCGATAGCCAATTTAGACCGGCAGGTTCGTCAGTTGAGGTCTAAGATTTATCCTTCAGTTCGAGTGCAGTGGAGAGGCCAGCCCGTTGAGGCAGCTACTTGGGAGTCCGAGTCAGGCATGCAGAGTAAATATCACACTTGTTTGCAAATTCAGGTAATCTTCTATGTCCGTTTGAGGACGAACGTTTGTTTTATAGGTGGAGATTCTGATGACCCAAGGGGTCATTTTATGAATTTAGATTCCGTTATAGGATTATTAGCCATAAAAAGATTAATTTTAACTACCTCAATTTCGTGCGCAGTCTGGACGTGAAACCGGAAAGCTTTTATGTAAAAATATAAGAAATAATAATTTTTAGAATTAAAAATTTTGTTTTAGTTGACTTGAATCAACATTTTGAGTAAACGGACTCGGATCTGTGTTTTGATGATCCCGGGAGGTCCACAGTAAAATATGGGACTTCATATGCCCGAAATTGAATTCCGAGGTCCCAAGCCTTAGAAATCAATTTTTGAAAGAAATTGTTTTACTGAATTATTAATGAAATAAAGAAATAAATTAACGTTTGAAACTGTTGTTATGATATGTATTTCTATGAGAAGCTCGATGGAACCCACGTTAAGCCATGACTGCAAGATTTGGTGATAATCGGAATTTATTTGACGTGATTAATAGTTTTACATGTTATTTTCATGATTTGATCGCACGAGCAAGTCCTTATGATGCTTTTAACTTGCGTGCATGTTTGGTTTAGATCCCAGAGGGCTCGGGTGAGTTTCAAATAGGTTTGGGTTGTGTTGCGCTCGTTCTTTCTTATGCTTCGACGTCGTTTCTTCAAGCATAAATAATATCATATTGAACAAATGAGCTCCTATTTCTGTTTTGAATGAATTATTAGATTCGTATCGTAATTATGGACCTGTAGCAAAAACGAATCATTTAATTTGGACATCGTATGAGGATTTTATTGTCATTTTACTAAGGTTTCCAGATTTTCAGGTTAATTACGAAATTACCACTGACGACGTAATACAAATCTGCACTATTTGCAAATATTAAAACCTACATATCTCCTTCATTATAAGTTCAAATTAAGTGATTCTAAAGCCTAACTTAACTAGAATTTAGCAAGGAATCCATTGGAGAGATAAAACTCGAGTTTTGGGATCGTTTGGCATGATAAACGAGGCATAATAGCTGGCAGAAAAATATATATAAAACAGGTAGACTTCTTCTTCTTCTTCAAACTTTCGAACCCCACATCCCTAGGAATGAATTTCTTCACCAAATATCATCCCCAAGCATAGGTAATCAATTAAAACTTTACTCTTTCAATTACTCATTCTTTTTCATCACTTTTAAATCAAAAACTAGGAATTTTCATTGTAAAAATTGAAGGTTTGGGTAGAATTAGGAAATTTTGTAAAAATCGAATCTTTACCTCGAATTGAGGTCGGATTTCAAACCTAATTGTATATTTGGGTACGTGGGTGAATGGGTAAACGTAATTTGGTCCGAACCCTGAGTTTAGGCCAAACAAGCTCGGGGTCGGGTTTTTACTTTTTTTTTGAGAAAACTTAGAAAAAATTATAATTTTCAATAAAGTCAACTCCTTAGCCTTAATTAATGATATGAAGTTAATTATGATTAGATTCGAGCAAGTTAGAGCAAGACTCTAAAAGAAAAGCTATAATTGAGCAGTGAGTGACCTGCGAAATTGAGGTATGCACTTGGTTTAACCTTGACTTGAGGGAATAAGAATCCCCACTTATTTGCTATGTGTATTGCATGTGTGTGGTGTATAGGTGAGATGACGAGTATCTATGCACCACCAAATGGTCTATTAAACATGATCCCTTCCCCGTTTCCAATTTGATTGATTCTTGTCTTAATTGTTCTACGTTCATTATTGTTTCTGTGACTACTAGGCCTTATTACCTTGCTGCTAAATATTATTTGGTTATTTTGGAAGAGTATTGGTTGCGTATTTATTGCCCTTGTGGTACAGAAAGGTTGAGCAGTTTGGCACAATTCTTGGAAATATATTTATATATTCATGTTGGTTTCATTTTTGATAATATTGAGGAAGTTGTGAGAAATGCAGTTTAATTTTTTCGTGATTTTTGAGGTTCACATGGTTATTTAGTTTCATTTGATTATTTCTAGTTTTTGTTGTAAGTGTATTAAAAGTGTTGTCTGTTCTCTTGATTCTATCATGGTACATAAAGACTGAGTTGGGTTGACAGTGTTATAGGGGTTACATATATTATGGCGGGTTTTATTGTGGAATGATATTGGCCAAAGCTTACGAGCTTTAGTTTTCTGTTTGCAATTGTTGAAACAAAAATATTGTGAAAGTCTTGGTCTGAATTGTGAAATTTATGAATAAATTGATATGAGATGTCGAGTGGGAGCGAGTTGCACTCCGCAAGAAGGAGTGATAAGGGTGGAGAGGTGGGATCGGGTTGCACGCTGCAATAGGAGTAATAAGGGTGATATATTTAGTGAGAAGCAATAAGGGTGGACAGGTGGGAGCGGGTTGCACACCGTAACAAGGAGTAATAAGGGTTAAATTTATATTTTTACCGAATTTCAAAGAAAATAAATATTTGAAAGGCTTAAATGTTTATTTTACTATTCTTCATATTTTCAGCGCTACTTTTATTTAAAGTTAAAGTTTGGAAACATGGAAATTATTTGAGAATTTGTTATAGATGAGGCCTGGAAAAGGCGGCTGAGTTATTTTATTGTTGTTGCAGTACTTATTATTTGTTTAGATTTCCTTCTTGCTTTATATATTATTGTCAAAGGTTATATTGCTAAAGCCCCGCCATAGCCTTGTCACTACTTCGTCGAGGTTAGGCTCGGCCATTACTCAGTACATGAGGTCGGTTGTAGTGATACTACACTCTGCACTCTTTTGTGCGGATCAAGGTTCCAGCCAACAGTAGGGATATTTAGAGCAGCTATTTATTGTTCAGAGACACGAGGTATATCTGCCAGCGTTCGTAGATCCTGAGAGTCTTCTCTTAGTTCGTAGAGAATATTTTTTTTTATTTTCCAAAACAGTTATATTATTTCTTTCAACCCATTATTTTTAGTATTCTTTAGTAGTTTGTGAATTGTGACACCAGACCCTGGGGTAGTTCTAGGTTTATTTATATAATTAGTTCGTGGCTCGATTTAATTGATTGTTTATTATTTTATAGTTGGAATTATTTATTGAAAGCCATTAGATCAAGTTTAATTTAAAATTATTTTATCTTGTTTAAATGATTATTTAACTGAAATAGTTGAGCGAACTCTAACATTAGTTTTCCGAGCAAGTGTGGTGTTAGGCGCCATCATGATCCCTAAGGTTGGGAATTTGGGTCGTGAGAGCAGCCGCAGAAGTCCATCCTGTCAAGTCAGTTTCAAAGTGCGGACCGCACAAAAAATTATGTGGCCGTAGAACCTTCGCAAAGGCAATTTTGTTCGATAATTTCAGCTTGGTATTAATAGATCTTTCTGTCAAATTTAGGTTAAGTTTTGAACAGTAGAAAGTAGATAGCCGGTTTTCCTTTACTATTTTGGGTAACTTTGTAATCGTTTATCATTTTAACATTGGATTTTCTTCCATCTATCATATATTTTGAATTTAATCTTATTTTATTCTTTAGTTTCTTCAATTTTATTTATGAGTAGCTAATTCCTTAGCTAGGGTTGTGACCCAACCCTAGTGTGATGCCTAATGGGTGTTTAATTTAGGGCGTGTTTGTGATTGGGTGAGTGATATTTAGCTTAATTCTTGCTTAAATTTTAGATTCAACTGTTGCAAACACTTATTCAAGGCTAATTGGCCTAGTCTCTACTTGAGAAAGAGAGACATTCTAGGAAAACTAGGCTAACAAGGAATTGAGATGAACTCAAGAAATTGATAGCCCCAACTAAAGGGTCGAATCTAGAGATAGTAAGACCTGACTTGAGCATTTATCACTTGTTTTGAGAATTACACTTTTGGACTTGAGAAAGACAAACAGGGAAAAACCACTATAACTACCGAGAGGTATCGAGTGGGTAATTGGGTGTGATTGCTAAATTACACCCCGATCAACCAAACCTGCCCTAAAGCCCACAATCCATTAGTAACTACCTAGGTGGAAGTCAAGACCTTAGGTCCTTTTATAAACTTGAAAAACAACAACACCAAAAATATTATTCTATAGCTTTTCATTTACAAACAATAGTATAAATTTTAGAAGTAGAAAGTAACAACCGAATATGTGGAAGTGCATTTTGGGCACGTCATACACTTAGTATAAATATATACCTAATCCAATATAATCTCTCCGAGGAATCGACCCCGACTCACGTTGGGTAATTATAATTGCATCGATCGCTTCACAATCCCAATTAGTGGTGTGAATTTGGGCAACATCACCGGGCCATACGGTATGGAGGAATAGAAATCAGTTGAGTGCCCGGAACAAAGTCAATACAGAAGTCGATATCCCTGTCGGGGGGCATCCCGAACAGGTCTACAGGACACAACTCTGGAAACTCACGTACAACTGGTACTAAATTCATGGAAGGAACATGTCACGACCCTAACCTGGGGGGGAGA